>OX235272.1:53467168-53637393 GCA_944472155.2 Trichobilharzia szidati
ACTTGACCAATCCTCGCATCACTCCTCCTGGAGTCTACCAGAGCTAAAGCAGTCGAGTGGCGGGATTTACTACGCATAAGTTCACCGAAGATCTGGAACCTCTACCTTAAAATCAAGAAGCGAGCTCAAAGAAATCACTGGTTTATACTAGCTCGTAATCAGGATATAAGATATTGGATATTGGATACTTTGTTTATTGAATGACAGCGAAGTATTGGTAGACGATTTTAAATATACTTATATGTTTTCGTTTTATTTTTGAGGATGCTACACATTTATGATAAAGATCCTGGTTATCGCACATCATTTCGAGCAGCTGATTTCTACTCCCTACTGTCGGCTTACGATGAAACCGCTAGTAGAAATCTCGGAATATCCCAAAATATTCAGGATGATGTTAGGCGACTCTCAGTTTTCCAAGGGAAAGGAAAACTTCCCAGGAAAGTAAGTCTGTTGCTAATAAGTCATATTTTAA
Organism: Trichobilharzia szidati; assembly: GCA_944472155.2. Lineage (NCBI taxonomy): Eukaryota > Metazoa > Platyhelminthes > Trematoda > Strigeidida > Schistosomatidae > Trichobilharzia > Trichobilharzia szidati. The sequence goes on from OX235272.1 coordinate 53,467,644, forward strand.
TGGAATAAATTGTCGTCAGGTTTCCAGATTTATGAAACGGTTAGGTTTTAAATCTATTTTTATTTACTTCATAAATTAATTTAATACATTCTCAAGGAAAATTGTCTCAGAACTCACTCCTTTTGTACATAAATTATTTACGGGTTCATGAAAGTAGACCTCTTTCATTCACTCTGCCTGGTGACGATGTAGCTAAGTTTTATCTAAAGTTCATTTGTGACTCACATAAATAGTGGAAAATTTTGGTTATCCAAGATTTTCTGCTGAACTTTTCTCTGTGTTGTCATTTGTTTCTCTTACCACCATCAATATTTTGTGTTTTATGGGGTTTAAGTTCAATTAAAGACGGTAAGCGTACATAGATGTAGGTAAATTGATTACATTATATTTTTAAATTATTTCAGTGTGTTAACAGAAGCTAACGGTTGACTTCTGAGTACAAACCCTTCACTTAGTACAACCTCTTAGCTCTTATTCTGCGTCATATCTCATAGTAAAAGCTGAAACTACAACAGCTCTTTTGTCATCTAGAACAAAGTTATATGAAGTCTTTTGATATTATTTACGATTGGGCTTTCGTACTTGAACGTTTTCGATGAGTTAATGGTCAGTCTGTAATTATTAGGATATTGCAACATACCAAGTTATTAAACCTTCAGGCTCCCGAAAGGCTAGGCATATCATGTCCAATTTAATATTTAAGTTAAAGATTTTATGAGTATGTTGTCTGTGATTTCTCTACATTAAAAACAGGCGGGTTAGTATCATTCAAATGTTTTTAGAAATACAAGCTAAGAATTCAATGAAAACATTCTGTTCCTTCACAAATCCAGAAATCACCATAATAATAAACACACGCTTCTAAGCAGTATGCTTGTGATAGACAGCGATATCTCCTGAACTTAAAAGTGTCATAAATGGCAGCACTTCTGGATTCTATATATTTTTCTGTTGATTGACTGAAGCATTTACTTGTAGTGCACTGAAAATCTCGGCATGTAAAACATTTGCTGATGATCAAAACAACTGGTCATCTTCTTTAAAACCATGGTTACATAACCGGACAAATAATTTCACTTAATAGAATTGGTAACTGTGCAGCACAATAACCGCCCATGAAATGAAAAATATTTGGAAATGGTTTCTAGTTCTACCGCGATTTTGCAGTTAATAGCAACAGAAAAGTGAAAATTGTTCCATTCTCGTACTTCTTAACCTTTTAAGAATATCAGAGCAGTCTCCTGGTTAAAAAATACGTTGATTTTTCAGCCTTAAGTTTTTAAAGAATACTTCATTAATTCCCAAGCAGCAGCTTTTGGCTAATATTTGAAGGGACGACAATATCAGATTCTCTGACTTATTGATAACAAATTGCACGCTGAAGAGCTACATTGAGAAGAGTTTAATTGACGACACATGATGATTTACTAAATTGCTTATGTTGGAATAATTTAAATCACACTTATCTAGAGAAGGAATTTGAAATTTATTATTTTTCGCTACTACTGGTCTGCATTTCGTATAAGCGAACAGTCGCTTTCCCATAGAAGCTTTTATGTTCTTGAATAACTAACTATACGGAACCATAGGGGATATAAAGGGTAAATAGTAACTGGGGTGAATATACTGACTGACTGGACAACAGTAGAGTTTGAAGTGGTATGTATTAAAAATTTAAGAATTTTCAGTCATCGTTTTCACATTACAAACTGGAAGATTTGTAGAAGTACGTATTCACATTCCTCAGTTATTGTTTAGTGATTATATTATGTGTGAATTTAAAGCTATCCGAAGTTTATGCGTCCCGAATATGTGTGAAGTTAAACTTTTGTCGGAAATGAAAAAATATTTGCAGATACCATCCTGCTTGTGATAATCCAGACATACCCATAAAAGTTTCTTAATTTGTGGTTAAGCATTTTCACCTAATCTGACAATACTGCATAGACTTTTACCGCCATGTATTCCATCTATTTAGTTATCATTGACAGCTGACGTAAAATATGACTCATTTCAAAATTACAAGAAATTAAGAAACATGATGCTGCCGTATGTAATAACATTTTTTCTTACATATTCATGATTTTTATAGAAGACGAAAAATGCATTTATCGGCTATTGAATCTATATTTGTATTAACATAAAGATTAAAGTAATATAATTCTCACTGTGATGCCAGTTTTTGGCGGCGAAGAATCTTAATTTGAAGGTTTGGTGACTTCATCGTTTCCTATCTCACTTTATAACTTCATTTTTATTTGTAATTTGCTTTCAAGTTAAGTGCTGAAAGACTCGTTTATGTTCATTTATTAAAATTCCTGCCACTAATGAAATTAACAAACTTTAGCTGTAATTTATCTATAATTTGTTAACTCCAAAGGGTAATAATGAGTTAACTGTTTTTGGAGCCTGATCTCTGGAAAAGTTTGAGAGTTAAGGCTAGCATATTTTTGTATGGTGAACATTGTAACACTTCGTATAGCTGATGTAACGAAAGAAGAAACGCAATACAAAATTGCAGACATTTTTGTGCATCGTTCAGTATGAAAAATAATTTATCACAAGGAAATTAAGCTTTTGCAAGTTTCGGTTTATCGGATTGTTTGAAAAGTCTAACTTATCATTTGCACTGTTAGATGCACATAATGAAAGCTGAAGAAACTATGACATTAATTTACGCATATAACATGAAACTTTATCTCATTTATAAGGTACCTAAATATATATATATCTACAGAGGTGTAATAACTTAACCCAGAGTAAACAAAAGATAGTTAATGTTTTTTCAAAGCAGTTATATTTTTTTAACTTTCGTTTTATCCTTTCACGTTCCCAGTAGAACATAGGGCTTCAAGCTAGAGGCTCGAGGTTCCTGTAGTAGCGGTGTCTATTTTTACTGGATGGGGTCGCTAGTCCGATGCTCAACCTTCTTTCTTTATCAGTCTTATTACTGGGTTAGCAAGGTGTGGGGGTGCGCCAGCCGGGGATCGAACCCTGAATCACATGCGTGGTTGGTGAGCGTTCTACTACTGTCCCACTGACGCACTTTTCAAGGCAGTGTTTCAGTGTACTACTATTATCAAAACAGTAATTATTAAGTAGTGTATAACTCGGAAATGAGAGCTGATTCAACCTAGATGTTACAAGTATTCATCCAATGTGATGCTTCATATATGTGCTGACTGCATATTCTGATGTTCAGTGTCTAAACTATACTTATGTATATAAATAAGAATGTAAAGTACGAAATACAACGCCAACCTAATCCGTGAATATGATACAGTTATAAGTGGATTTCGATGAAATTATTTAGGTATTTCAGCTGCGATGGCACATTTTTAGAGGCGTCACTAAAACATTTGAACAGAAAAGAGAACTGGTAAGTGTGATAAGGGCTAGATAAAATATAAGAAGACATTGCCTTTGATTAATAATAAATCTGTTGGAGATGTAATTCATAAATTTATTTTTATTTCAGAACAAGGATGAAACCGTTTTCTCTAAAGAAATCAACACTTATGAATATGGCAGACCTAAAACACTTCAACCAACATTAACAAACAATGATTTCAGAGATATTGCAAGGCCTAATCATGTTACTCCCGTTGGGCTTATTCAACAACACCGTATGGGCTTTAGCAGTTCACTTCCACAGGCATTGGAAAAAATTAGTCTTGATTTGCACAATTCAAAACGATGGATCGACTCACCTATCAGTACTAATTCTAATATTAGTAGTAATCAGTCAAAAACACCAACCAAGAATCAAGTAAAAAGAGTTGAAAGTTCACAGAATACAAGGAAACCAAGCATAATTGTTAGACAAGTCGATGCGAAAGCAGAAAGCATGACTATGGGATTACCTAACTGCCGTGGTTTGCCAACAATCCCAAAAACACCTAGAATACTACGCACAAGGGTGTTTTTCAATCAGATAAAGATGGGGCTTAAGTAGGTTACTAGTGAATTCAGATAAAAGTGATGTTTGTCTTTTTAATTGATAATTTGTCACTTTAGTACACATCGCGCGACCCTGAATATAGCTAGGTTATAAAATTAATTAATTGATTAATGGTTTTGAACAGGTATTTATTAATGATACTAACCAGTTATCCATATATGTACACATAGTAGGCTTTGGAATTACCTTATTTCTCATTATTGTCCATAGAGCTACATCTATGGAATACAGGAATCGCGTTCGTGAATAAATTTGAAACTCTAGCTTTTTTCATGTGACCGTATTACTTTATCTTTATGCGACTTATGATGTAACGAAATTATAGAAATAATTTTTGAAGTCTTAAGTCAGATAACATAGCATCAAAGACAGGACTCCAAGTAAACACGGAGAAAACAGAGGTGATGAAGATTCCTGGCCAACACCACTAACAGCAACAACAACAACAGACAACAATCAGCATAAATGGGAGGAACCTGAAAGAAACAACCTCCTTTACCTACCTGGGAAGCATCGTTTCAACTACAGGCGGATGGAACTGACGAGGATATCAAAGCAAGAATCGGAAAAGCAAGATAAGCTTTCATTACTCTCAAGTCTGTGTGGAGGTCAACAGCACTCAGCATCAAAAATAACATCCGGATTTTCAACTCCAATGTGAAGTCAGTGCTACTTGCTACTAGGATCGGAGACTTGGCCAGCGCGTCATAAAGAGCATCTCAAACAAACTACAGACCTTCATTAACAGTTGTCTTCGCTCAATACTCAAGATCAGATGTCCAGCCAGAAAGGATCAGCAACAGAGATCTCTGGGAGCGAACTAACCAGGAACCGATTGTGAAACAAATATACATGCAGGAAGAAATGGAGATGGATTGCCTGGCCATACTCTGAGGAAACCATCAAGTGACATCACTAGACAAGCCATTGCTCGAGTGGAACTCGAAAGGGAAGCGGCGAGTTGGTCATCAGTGTGAGGGTGACTTGGAGGAGGTCATGTGAAGAAGAGATGAAAGCATGCGGGCAGACTTGGAGCCAGGTGAAGACTCTAGCAGAGAACCGAACGCAATGGAGACGCACGGCTGAAGCCCTATTTTCCTCTAGAAACTAAAGGAAACAATAATAAATAATAACAGTAGTGATAATAATATTAATAATTTGAGATTAATTTTATGAATAAAGCGTTTATGATATACAAGAAGATAGAGATTCTCAGCAACTTAACCTACTGCGGAAGGTATTCACTTTATCATAGCCCACGATGGTACATCTAATGTATTGACTAAAAGAGCATTTCTGTAAATAAACCTTGTCGTTAAGTGCAAATCACTTGCTTAGTGCAAAACATTAGTCTCAATGGGATGAAAAAACACCTGATAAGATTTAGACTTTCGCCAGACTACTTGAATAAAACTGTTTCTTGTTTATAAAGACTTTCATAGCTAATAGGCATGAAGTCATGAACTCGGATTTTGAGCTTGCTGGTATTCGTCATCATGGCGTATCTGAAAGCTCGAGGGGACTAGTTTTCCTAATAAGTTTCATACCTGCGTTACTCAGTACTGCACTGATTAAGTCATTTAGCCATACTAGGCCAACGACTATAGAATAGAGTTAGTTGTAATCTATTTCCTCTGCTTTTTCACTACTTATTTCACTCATCCAATTTTACATTTTGACAAAAGAATTTATTCACTATTTGTTAAAGGATTTTACTATAAATCAGTCTAACATCGCATATTATTTATATATTGACATACTTATTCCTTTGAAGAATACCAAGCCTTGGTGTGTTTTGTTTTGGGCTGCTTTTGTAATGTCATTGGCTTTCACAATAAGACAAAGAAAGTGGTTTTTCAAAATCATCCTCTTTTTCTGGAATTCGTCCCCCAAAAATGAGCTTTCATAGAATTTCTACCGAATTAAGAACGCTTAGTACAGTTGGAAAGTATACTAACTAAGTTTTCGTCAGTGTAGTTAAATACTAAGTTACAAACTAGGTGGTCTTTACTCCGTGCGACACTCCCATCTAATATTGTATACTGAAATATACACTTGAATTCACTAATTATCTTGAACTGTATATTTAGCTGATATGCATTAAAAGGAGTAATTGTGTAACAAGCATGTCTGTTAGCATGGGAACTAACTAGCCTATCAAAGATAACACTTGGATTAAAGGGCTTACAGACTGACAGCAAAGAACAGAAATATCCCGGGAATTAAAAGTTTAACAATTCTTAAAAATGAATCTGAAGAAAACACATTTGTGTAGGTTGCGTCCTAAGGAAAACTGAGGAGAAGTGAGACGAACTCATTCATAAATTTAATCAGCTACAGGATATAGAAGTTGGAATCTATACAACACTTTACGGAAGCGCGTGAACTGATTATCCAGTTGTTGTTTTTTTGAATCTTTTGAATTCAAAACAATAAATAAGTCTCAGATATATAAAATAATCCATCTTTCCTGATTTACGAAGAGATAATGAAAGCGCCTGAGGTTTAGACATATTCATAGAGTACCAAACATATTGATAAAATTTCCTATGTAAATGGTCTACATATACTAATCATGCCCATTGCTTGACACTGTAGAATATAAGACAGCGCTACGGAATTTGTCTGAATCATCTCCAGATAAAACAAGAAATTAAAGTGGTGAAATGACTTGATCACTTCACTTAATCTGATATTTATATGTTCCTTAAAAGACTAACTGTTGACAAAATTTTAACTGATATCAGTCCGTGATCAACTCGTAAAATCATAACTAATCCTTACAAACCAAACTATAGAAAATTAATCTGATGCTTGCTAGTGACTTGTTACAGGATGGAGTTTCTTGGAGTTCTAGTGAGAAGTCGTGACCAGTGAGGTTCAATTAGATGTCACGTGTGTGTATGGATGTCCCACCAACGACAATCGTTGGGGTCGTGCTAAAAATCACGAATTGGTAGAAGTTAGAATTCATGGACTGACCACTGAATCGGGTTGCAGTGGCTGAATGGTTTACGAGCTTGTCTTGTAACCGGAAGGTCCTGGGTTTGAACCCCCTGTGGTGGGTGCGTACTGCCGATGATTCCCAAAACTAGGATGAAACAGCTGTCCAGTACTCCCTGCTTGTTTTCAATGGTTCTCTAACTGATATCAGTCCGTGATCAACTCGTAAAAACATAACTAACTCTTACAAACCAAACTATAGAAAATTAATAATAAAGAGCAATTTGTAGCCTGCAAAATTAATTCATTTTTTGACGGAGGCGAAATGTTCAATTAGCGGTCATAGAAAGTTTATACCATGTAGCATTCAGCTGGTTATGCATTCTTAGTCAAAGTCATTGATATCGTAAAATATTATTATTATTAAGTAATCAACACATTTTTAACCGTCATCGATTTATTGCATAAATAAGTAGAATAACTAAGATAAAGAGTGTACTTTAAACCAGTCATGATCAAGAGAAGTTTCTGTTACGACAACACAACAATCCAGAAAAAAAATAATAGTGTATTAAAGATTGGAATATATATAGAGAATGACTTAAATGACTGATTAAGAAAAATTTCGCGCAGAAATCCATCTTTCTAGATTTTTGTTCTGAGATTCAAGTTTGAGACGGTTTCAAAAGATATGCCTTTCTCAGTGGACTGAGAAGATACATTGTATTGTAGAAGTAAAAGAAAAGAGTTATGCAATACAATCTGGACTTTTCCGTCGACTGATTGGGACGGCTCCATGTTCGGGTGCTTTAGCGATGTCTGATTATTTCACTTGAAGTAATTTGATGAATGGTGACTAACAGTGGAATCTAGGATGCGTGTTTCGTCCTATTTGGGACTCATCACTGGGTGTACCTTCACTGCCCAGTGTACGATGAGTACTGGGTTTGAGACTCAGTGAAAACACCACCACTCACTGGGGAATGGAGGTACATCCAGATGATGAGTCCCAAATAGGACGAGACACACATCCTAGATTCCACTGCTAATCACCATTCACCAAATTACTTCAAGTCAAACTAAAAGAGGGCGCAACTCAAGCTTAAGGTTAGTATGAGAACATATATCGTTTGATTATGCAATATTCTGCCAGAAAATAACATCAGTACGACAGCTGCTTGTTGACCTATATATAGTAAAAGTGATAAACCAGTATAGGAATAAACACATTGATTCAATCTGCCACAGTTTGAAACATCGAAGAAAGGGTAATCGAATAAAACTAAAGGAATGCAAAATAATTTATAGTAATAAGAATAATTAAATATGTCTCAGTGAAAGCTCGTATAATTTAGAGAAAGATCAAAAATTGAATAAATTTGCACTAATCTTTGAATACCTGTGCTTGATACTTGAAGGCTCGTTTTGAAATAATCTGCACCACTGTGATATAAAGATGTACATCAATAAACCTAACCATAAAGAACTCCAGTTTATATGTAACCTTGTATAATTGTCGAATGAATTTAAATGGCTTTGTTTCTCTTCTATTTTAAAATAATGAGAAAATATACAAGTCAGATATCTTTCTGTAGCTAATAGTATCGATTCCGGGAACTTAATATGGGTCGGTCGGTTTTCGACATAGAACTTTGCACATATGTGCGCCAGTTCAAGTCGCCACACTCCCTCCTTGTAGCACACAAAGCAAGAGAAGAAAGTAAAAGAAATGCATATTAGAGACAGTAAACAGAGGTGTGAGACAAAGGAATAGTAATAACGAAGAACAAAGCAGTTTCATTGGAAATCATAAGTCACAAGGAGTGGATGCATCTGCGCCAGCCATTGAGAACGATTTTGAGCCATGTCACCAATTGTTTCCAACCATTGGTTTTTACCGTCATCCCGAGGACCCCAATCAGGAAGTCTACACCTTCCTACGTGGCTTAGACTAACTGTTGTGGATTTGATTGACTGGTGCCATGTTTTCGTTTGACTACCATGCGCTAGCTCTTTTCCAGCCTGACCCTATGTCAGCTAACATTGCCCATTGTCGAGGAAGGCGATGACTAGGTATACGTAACACATGTCCTAATCATCTCAGTCGATGTAATTTCACAGTCTCGTCGATTGATTTCCCCACCTTACCTAACACTCGACGCCTAACCTCAATATTGCTCACCTTATTATACCACTTTACATGGGAGATAGAACACAGACACCTATGATCGAAGACAGCTAATCTTTTCATATCTTCCACTCTTAATGGCCATGTCTCACAGCCATAAAGGAGGATGGAGCGGACTGTTGAGCAGTACACACGCCCTTTGGTCGATAGTTGGATATCACGTCTACGCCAGAGACGGCGTAAACTGGCATATGCGAACCTAGCCTTCTGTAATCGTGCTGAGATTTCGTCGGAGATCATTAAGGAAGTATAAAACATGCTAAGACCCCTGAAGTACTCTGTCACCATCCCGACAATGGCTTTAACGGTTAACAGACACATTCAAACTAAATCGACAAAAAGTTGATGTCACTGTCTTTTTCACATAGTGGGCCAGACAAATTTAGATTGAGATGAGTACTTTTCTAACCAGTAATTCTGGTATTCAAAAAAGTGTCCAGTACTTTAAAATAAATTCCAAAAGTACTAAGATTAAAACGCAATTGACACTTAAGATTTTCATCAGTTAGTAGAGACATTTATAGATTTTGTGTTTCAGCAAAGGATAAGAAAATTGACATTTTCTATGGAAGAAACTAAGATATTAATGGAAACATTTAGGGAAAAAATGATTACTTGGTGATGATACGGTATTATTATTATAGAATATGAGGAGGAATATTAGGATTTTAGGTGTTTTTCAATTTTACGTGGAATACGTTGGTGACCGCATCACTTATTGGGGGAACTACATCAACCCTAATACACTGATTGCTGATGAAGCATTAGCAAGGTTACAATAGCCTCATGTAGCATTTGCCAACTTACGTCACCTCTGGCTTAAGTGTGATATCTGGCTATCAGTCAAGGGACAAGTATCCCACACAGCAATTTACTCCGTCCTCCTTTGCACCTCTGAGACACAGCTACTAAAAGTGGAAGACCTGAAGAGGTTTTCTGTCTCTGATCATAGGTGTCTACGTTCATTCTCTCATGTTAAGTGGTATAATAGGGTGAGTAATATTGAGATTCGGCGTAGTGTGTTTGGTAAGGGGAGGTAAGTCAATCGATGAAGTTGTGTATGCCGAACCACCGTCCTCCTCGACGACCAATGTTAGCTGACATAGGATCAGGTTGTAAAAGATTTAGGTAGGAGGAGTAGATCAAACCAAAGCCTTGCATATGTCCACGAAGTATCTGACAGTTGCTTAGAGATACACAGAGAGGTGTAGACTGCGTGGCTGATTAGTGTCTTCGGGATTCTACAAACTAATGGCTGGATTCAATTGGTGAGATAGCTCAAAATCATTTTCAATGGCGCAGGGGTATTCATTTTCTGTAATCTCGCGGATTCATTAAATCTTCATGTTCTCCAGTACACTTCTGCTAATTAAATTCCTTTGAACTTCCTATTTTCCTCTTTTTTTTGTCCACCTTTATGTGCTACATGCAGTGTAGCAACCTGAACTGGTGCACTTCTGTATGAAGTTCTAGGTTGAAACTCATTTGGTCAGTGAGTCAATTTGTCTTAGTTGACGGAATACAATCTCCTATTCGGTTGAGTTGAAAAAATTAAAGCCAGTAAAACACCACAATATATATTTAGCATGTAGCCCATTATTTTGAATGCGTACCAATTACTTCTTGAATAATTTATTGATATTATTTTTCTAAATCTTTATATAAGTTTTTATGCAATTTTTTCATCACATGAAGAAAAAAAGCAACAGCAAAATTTACGATTTAACTGATTGTGAACAGTTTTACTAAGTTTTAAGTATGCCTAATACACACACACGATTTGATGAATTTTATTCTCCATAATTTTTCTCAGTAACAAAACTCACAGTTAGACAAATTTGTTCCTTCTGATAATATACATGTATTTCTATCATTTGAAGAGAAGTCGTGTGTTTATCAGACACCACTTATAAATACATAAGCAATATATCATAGCTACAAGTATAATCACTTGTGATGTGAATGCTTTCTTTCTTACATAAGTTTATGTTGTTTTATCACCAGTGTGCTATCACGTTGAAGATTAAAAAAAAACGAAAAGACAAACTATACCCTAATTTAAATTCTAAAAGTTTAGTATGAATAAAACCTACTAAATGTTATGTTTGCAACAAGTATGTGAAAAAAGTTTTCAACCGTGACGTGTTAGAATTAGCTGTTATGTTAATGTTTCTAGGGATTCGGTTGATTTCAAGTTTGATACCAGACTGATATCAGTTAAATAACCTTTGAGAACCAGGGAGTAGTGACTCGGCTGTTTCGTCTTGGCTTGAGACTCTTCAGTGTCAAGCAACTTGAACTTTCGGATTACAAGGTGAGCTCGTTAACCATTCAACTAATAGGATGAAATCTAATGGCCCATGAATTCTAACTTCTGTCAATTCACAAAACAGAGTGCTACCATTGGGGTTCATGATGTTCGATGTGAGGAGTTAAGAAATCTATTGTCTTGTCTTCTCAAATAATAATCATAATAATAATATGCTTTATTCCAAAACAGTAATTGTTATACAGAATGGAATTCTCAGCATTTTACTACAGTATTGCATCCAGTTAGTACATTATGAAAACATAAAATTTTACATAGATTAAGAAAATCTCTGTTCATTATGGCAACAACATATTGGCATGTCGGTAGCAAAGCCAAAATTGAACAGTGTTTGAAGGTGTTAGAAAAGTAGGTGCTAGCATATTTACTGGCGTAAGTGGTAGCAAAAAAGGTCGAGATATACAGAGTGTGAAAGAATAAAGAAGGATGTTTTAAATAGAGTTTGTAAGGAAGAGAGAAACAAAGCAGCACATAACAGAAAAAAAAGAGAGAGAAAAGGAAAAGAAAGAAAGAAAACGTTGTACCAATAAATAATATGAGTTGGAAAGATGGGATCCAGTTGTTCTACTGACTATTTAATAAGTTATAGGTATCACGCCTAATGCTTTTTTTATCGCACAGAACATGAGCTAAGTAGGGGGTATGGTTGAGTTTTTGTACTTGCTAGTACGAGCATATAGTTTTCTATATAGGCTTCTGGTTTTGCCCGATGAGATACAAGGGGAGAGTTGTGAGTGAAGAAGGTGGTGTGAATTAGATAACATGGATATAGCCCATTTTATCTCTAGTAAAGAAGCTGTTTCTTTCCTCTATCTATAAAGCCTTCTAATGTATATATATATATATATACAACTAAGATGAGCTGTATTTCTTCTTGTTTATCGATATTTTCTTTACTCACTTCAATTGTAAACTGATTTAAGGAAATACACTCTGTGTATGTGTGTGTGTGTGACATTGATATTTCATTGTATTCTGTATTTTGTGTTATTTTTTTCATTTTAGGGAACACATAGAATGGCATACAACTCAGTTACAACAAGCAGAATTGGATCAAGATATTGCTTTAGCGAATAAGGTAAACAGTTATTATTATTAGTCTGCTTTCAAAAGTGATTTATATGCAAAAGTTATGTAATAATACGATTATAAGGCCTTTAGAGTGAATAGAAGAAGCTTAACTCATGCCTAATATTAGCCTGTAGACATATTTTACAAATACTGATGGGTTAAACACTAAATTCTTCAGTATCAATAAAATATGTTGCGTTTTTGTTGTTGTTGTTTTTTTGACTTTGCTTAAAATGTTCGATAGAGTATTTTAATGTAATTGTTCACTAAAATATTAATCCATAATATATATATATTATTGTGATTATTGTTTTCGGTAGGCATAAATATTCCATCTTAAAATAGATTAGATAGACATAAAGAGAGAGAGAGATAGAGAAAAAAGTAACTTGTTAGATTTTACATACTGTGTGTGATGTAGTTAGAGCATTTATAGATTCGACTGAGTAATACCAACCAACATTAATTAATAACACTTGTAGACAGAGTATACAGTTAGTTATAGACGAGTTACACAGTATTACTGATGAAAAATTCTCTTATTCTCTTTTATTTTTTTGTATATGAAATTATACCTACATTAGACATGTGGATACACAAACCCCCGCCACCCCCCACTCACCCACACACACACATGCACAATGACAAATACTTACATAAATATACACATGCACATGAATTAAGTAATCATGAAATCAGTGAGCTGATTAGAATATCATTTATTACTAAATTAGTTACTATAATTTACATGAATTCACTCATTATTATGTTGATAGCTTAGAAATAAAAGAAAAATAGATATATTTGTAAAAAATCATTAGTAATTGAATAATTTTAGTATACAAATATACACATATAGATATGTACATACTTTCTCTTAAAATGAAATGCCTTAAAATCATCTGAGAAAGAAAAATATTTCATCATTTCTATTTTATCATCTTTACTTCACTTTTGACGTTTACCTTTCTTCATAAAATACATACTTTATTTTCAGGCATCAGAAAATGTCAACCAATTACAGCATAGATTGAATACAGTAAGTTAATTGTTTCATTTTTGTGTGTGATGGTGTGTGGTAGTGTGTATTTTGAAAGTCGAAAAAGTAATTTTTGTCTATGCAGTAGGTGGTGCATCGGTGCGTCGCTCACCGACCATGCACATGGTCCGGGGTTCGATCCCCGGCCACCGACGCACTCCTTTACCTCACTAAGCTAGTAATAGAACTGGCAAAGAGGGAAGGTTGGTCATGAGACTAGCAACCCCATCTGGTAAAAATAAACACCACTGCTACAGAAACTTCAAGCCTCTAGCTTGAAGCCGTATGTTCCACTGGGAACGTAAAGGAATGAAAAAGTGCAGTAGATGACTGAGTTCTATACTGGGAGGGGTGGAGGAAAACACAAATCATCATTTGCCACTGTTATGCGAAAAAAACTGCCATCAAACTGTTAGATAATATCAATGCAAGACATGGGATTATATTGTGTAAATTACTGAAATACTACAATAATTAACATGCAATAGAAAGTAATGGGACGAATGTAGAGTATCTTGTCAAATGAACAGGAGACTGTAGAGGAAAGGACGAAAAAATAAATCAAAATTAAGAAATGTGGTGTTCTCATTAACCAAAAAAATTAGTAAACACAGTCATTTTATCCCTATTAGTCACTAGTGTATATATATGGAAACTACTTCAACACGATAGCTTGCCCCAAACCTTTTTCAACCTCATTCAACAGCCGGCTATGTGACAATGACACAAGTTGAGTGATTCACAACGGAGAACTCAGTGAAGCTTCTGAAGTGAAGATAGGCGTAAGGCAATACTGCCTGCTATCACTGATGATATTCCTAATTGTATACATCAGACTGTGTATGGGAGCAATAAGACAGAAATACGTTGGACCGATAGAAAGACTATGGAATATCTAGACTTCGTGGACAATTTATGTCTAATGTCACATGAAACCAAAGACTTACCGGTGAAAACCAACAAAATGGGAGAGGAAGCAGCAAAAGAAACGACTTCAGGTGAACACAGAGAAAACGGAGGTGATGAAGATTACCAACAAACAGCAAAAAGCACAAATCACTATCAACGGGAGAATTTTGGTAGAAGTCATTTCTTTCAATAATCCAGACAGCAGTGTTTACACTACAGGTAGCGGTTTGGGTGGGTATTTCGAAACCAGACAAGATCGTAAAGGCAAGGCAGACTTTCATCCACCTGAAATCAGTTTGAAAATCTTTTGTACTCAGTTTAAACAAAAAAATTCGGATTTTCAACGCCAGTGTTAAACCAGCTTTCCTAAACGAGACAGAAACTTGGCTGTCACATCAAGAAAAACATTTCCAACAGGTTGGAGACTTTTATCAATAGCCGCGTTCTGAAGATCAGATGACCAATGGAAAGAATTAGCAAAAGAGAAACTCTGGGAACGAACCATTCAACAATCTGCTGCTCAACATATATTCAGAAGAAAACGAAGGTGGATCGGATATACACAGAGGAGATCATTGGGTGATATCGAGCGGGACTCGAGTGAGATACGATGAATTGGGCGCCTGTTGATTATATGGAGGTTATGTGAGGAGGAGATGAGAGCTTATGGGCAGTTGTGGAACCAGTTAAAAAAAGTCTGCAGAGAACAGGAAAAAGTGAAGATGTGCTGCTGATTCTCTATGTCCCACTGTGAACCCTAGGGAATAATAATGTACACATAATCAAGACTATACATAACATTCTGAAATATGTGTAAGGCTCGTCAGACCTGATTTATTCCAGAAAATTGTCTAAATTTGGACAGTTCATTACCAATAAATTCTGAAGGTACATTTGCAGAGAACTGTAGAGAATTTCTAGATTCACATACAAAGTCTAATGCTAAGTTATAAGGTACTGGAGTGTTAGGCGACTTAGTATTTAATCATATTTCAAACTTAATCTATGCATCTCGCTATAGACCAACGGCTTGTGAGATATACACAGTTTAATATGCAGTAGGTAATACTTCTTACTACAAATGTTATTGTTGTTAATGCATTATTTCACACAATATAGTTAGTGTCATATGAATAACACCTCCAGGTGCTTACTGAACAGGATCTGTCAAAAAAACACATAAAAAACCATTGATAAAAGGAAACACTGAAGCACATAAGAAGTAGGGATCGTTACTTCTCTTTTTCCTACTGAACATGAGTGATTCTCACAGTGAAAGATAATCAAAACCTCCATAGCCTACCTGATTAAAAAGAAACTAAATTAATAACTGTTCTCACTCAGTTTAAAATGATTTAATTGTTGTGTACAAGTTAATTATTTGTGGCGAATTCACTTTATCTAATTCATAAATACTATGATTAAGAAAAAATCTTTTGTCAATTCCAAACATCAAATAACTTGTCAACATTTAATACTTTGATAGGATTAGGTGTTGATTTCTAATTATGAAAGTTTTATACGCCTACAACTTAAACAACACTCAGGTGATTTTTTTGCAATGATTCAGATATAATAATCGTAAGAGCATAACGTTTATTTTGTAATGCGCAATATCCATCCTTATAGCACTGCCATTTTTAGATCTACTTACTACGTCATAATAATTAACACAAACAATAAATATTTCTGTAAGTAGCAGATCTGTCAAGCTTTATCAAAGATCTGATAAAAATAATAGTAATAATTTCAAGTATTGGTTTTTGTAGGGATTTTGTTTGATTGGTTGGAGGATTTCATCATGAGCTGACAACAGTTAGCGAACCATTGGGAGTACTTGAAAGATCCAGTGCTCACTAGCGACTGGTCCTATTCAGGCAGTGACGTGGGGTTCTAGTGGGAAGCAGTGTCCAGTAGGTACAGTAATTTGAAGATGAGGCAGTAACTCATCGAAGAAGACATTGTGAAGTGGTCGCGTAGAAGTTAGAATTCATGGGATGACTGGACATTGGATCGAGTCTCAGTGGCTGAATAGTCTACGAGCTAGCTCGCCTTGTAACCAGAAGGTCTTAAGTCCGAACCTTGATAGTAAGTGCATACTGCTAGAGAGTCCCAAACTAGGCTGACAAAACAGCTGGCTGTCGAGTACTCCTAGGTGGGTTTTCCAATGGTTCTCTAACCAATGTTAGCTGATGATGAAATCCTCCGACCAAATAATATTAATAAGATCATCAAAATTATTTCTAACTCTTTCATTTTTCTGATTCCTAGTTATAGCTGATATTTACAGACAAAATATAAGACAACGAAATCAATAGTGTTACATTATTTAATATGGCTGATGAAAAGTATATTTATAAAATATGTATAAAGGAATTTATAAATATCTTCACTGTTTGTTTGTTTATTTTTTTCACTTCATACGCTTAACAAGTTAAAACTAAATAAAGAAAAAGTTATTTATAAACTATCAATTCATTACATTCCAAAAAGATGTTGGATGTTCATTTCATTTAGTAAAGTTTGTTTAATTCAAAGTGGGGATAAATCTGACACATATCAAGTAAATTACAACTGTGTCAACTTAGACAAGTAGACTCCATTATGGATAAGATTTTATTTTGATGAATCACACAGTGTTATACAGTAATATTAACTGATGATGATGTTTCGAGGACAAATTATTGCCCCTCATAATCGCATCAATTCACTCACTCACACAACTTTTTACTTTATTTATATACATGAGTGGAACTGATGATAAGACATTTGAGTAAAAATCACTATAGTATAATGTAAATTCAGAAAGAATAATATGAGTGTTACTGATCAAATACAATTAGATGGGAAATAAAACAAGTGTTTTCATAGTCATAATAAGTAACTTGTTAGGATGTTGTGATGTGTTTGAACTGAAATAGAACTTTAAGATTATTTATTATCCTCTTCTGATTTGACTGACTGGTGGTAATAATATCTTCCATATCTCTGGTATTTGCATTGAGTCATTTCTGTCGCATGTGTGGGGTGTAGACTCGATGAACAAAGATTCAGTAATCAACCTCTGTCTCCACCTACCTATATTACTTTTTAGAATTTTAACCCTCTCCCACCCTATTGTGTGGTTGTGTGTTAATGCGTGAAGTGCAGTTGCTGAGCTTTTTTCTAAATTACTTATCTTCTCAGGGTCAACCATTCTTACCTTAGCTAAATTCTTGTGTTCCGACAATGTGATTAACCCCGATCTACCATTTTGACCTATATATTTGACATTCTAACAATTAACTTATGACTATAAAAACACTGGTCTTATTTCCCATCTGATTGTATTTGATCAGTAACACTCATATTATTATTTCTGAATGTACTTCATCTTATATTGATTTTATTCAAATATCTAGTCAACTCCACTCATGTATATAAATGAAGGAGAAAAGTTGTGTGAGTAACTTGATATGATTATGAGCAGCAATAATTTGTGCTCAAAACGTCATCAGTTAATATTACTGGATAACACTGTGTGATTTATCAAAATAAAATCTTATCCATAATGGAGTTATGCTCTACCACAGTGCCCAAGTTTTATACTTATATCAACAGACAAGTAGATATTTTATCTATTGCGAATTCTCGGTAATCATTTCAGTTCGGCTGTTAATATTATATCTGCTTTGGTAGCGGGATTTTTTTCTTAAAGGTAACTTGTAGAAACAAAGTATACGCATCAAACGGAAATATTCTTGACTATGAAATCAAAACAGTAGTCTTGTGATTTGTTTTTATAACGAAACATTATAACAGCAGAACATTTTAGTATTTGGTAGCGGAGTTGTTTATTGACTAACTGATGTACATATATGGATGGCAAAATACATATACCTTAAGTAGTTCGGTGGATAGTGACTATCACTGGAATCTGGGATGCACATTTAGTCTTATTTGGGACTCACCACCAGGATGTACCTACATTCTCCAGTGAGTGATCGTGTTCCTACTGAGTCTCGAACCCAGTAACCATAGTTACAAACGCTAAAGCGTCAGCCATTAGAACAATAGGGTCACGTGAGCTACCTCTTGTGCAAACAAGTATCAGTTATTATTTCAATTTGGAATTTCCCGTTGATTTATTGGACCAAAGTACTCGGCCTCTGTTAACATGTCAGCTCCCTGTGAAGATGGTTCGACGACGTTTGATGATTTGAACTGAAGTAATTTGGTGGATGGTGACTAGCGGTAGAATCCAGGATGCACATTTCTTCCGAGTAGGGATACTTCCTCTGGATGAACCTGAATAAGAAGCCGACATATCAACAGAGGTCTGGCAATTGAATTCAATAAATCCACGGAGAAGTTCAAATCGAATTTATAAAATACATATGACTTACATTGAAATCACCGTTTATATATATGTTCTCCGGGTTGTGCTTCTTTTTGTTTTCCTTTTTATGTGTGGTTTTCTGTTGTTTCACAAGGATATTTCATTTCTCCTCTTCGCCATTTAACCCTTCAACAGTTTTACAGAAGACATCATACACAATATACTACTTACAAAAACTTGTCATTAACACCCATCAGAGTATGAATACAACATATATCATCATATAAGGTGAAATAAATACATTAAAACTGAATTCATCACATACTAGATATGATTATGTAACACAGTAGAAAAAATCATCACTTCACTTGCAATCTATAAGCTCTTCATTAATAAAAGTAATAGGTTCATAAGTAAGGGAGATAAAAGAAAGATAACACAATTTTGAGTTGAACGTGTTCTTTGTTTTCTAATTATTTCAAGAAAATCTTTCAGTAAAAGCGTAATCAACATCCTTGGTGTAAGTAGGAGACCTATTATTACTCAACTATTTGAATTTCCTCTCTAAAGATAAACACAAGATACATACGCCGTCATCCATTGTAAGAGATAGAATATTTCCATGGTTATTTACACGATACTGCCGACAGTGAAAAATATTATTGCCTTTGAAAAACATCTTTGAAATGAGATACTCAGATGATCGAATGGATAACAAATGAAGAGAGAACTTAAAGCACATGCTAACGGTATTAATTAGCATGTGGTATGAATGTTATCAATACAATTATGGATGTGAAACCATCTTTATTTTCCTCGTCTATCTATAGATAGTTGGCATGACACGAGAATTTGAAGGAAAATCCCATCATGAAGGTACTTGGTAAAGATAGATCTGAACGTTACCTTCTGTTCAATAAATCGGAGGTATGCATTCATTAGAGATTTTTAATTCTCAAGTTTTGGTTTTGTAGGGATTTTTGTTTGATTGGTTGGAGGATTTTATTATGAGCTGACATCAGTTAGAAAGCCACTGGATAATCCACCTTACAGTACTGGACAGCCAGCTGTTTCGTCAGTCTAGGTTAGGACTCTACAGCAGTACGCACCCACTATCAAGGTTCGGACCCAAGACCTTCTGGTTACAAGGCTGGAGAGCTCATAGTCCATTCAGTCACTGAGACCCGATCCAATGTCCAGTCAGCCCATGAATTCTAACTTCTCCCAATTTATGACGATGAGTAACTGTCCTTACCTTCAACCTGCTGAACCTTACTGGCCACGGCTTTGCACTAGAACCCCAGGTGACTGCTTGAATAGGACCAGTCGCTAGTAAGCATAGGATATATATAAATACATATTTAACTTTAACTTTGAGTATAGCTTGATTCCACACCGTATTTTCGGTACAGGTATGGAGTTCTCAGCATGTGATATCGGTAGCCCGAATTTAGCAGGCCGACCATTGATATCGGGTGTGCGTCGGCAGGGAATCGAACCCCGAACCATGTGCATGGTCGGCGAGAGTCCTAACCGCTATGCCACCGACGCACATATGATATAAAGGGTAAAACTGCATTGTTTCCAATAATAAGGATGATTCTATTTGAGAATGGAATTTCAACTCATTTATGAAAATCCTCGACTCGAAAGAGTTGTATCTAGTTGATTCTGGAGGTAGGCAACTAGTTTCCTTAGATTCTTTTCAATGACGCAGCATCTAAGCTACATGTAATGATAAATTATGTGGCACCTAAATTTTGTGAAAACCAGTAATTCTCAACAGAGTATCATGAAAAGGTGGTCAATATATGCATCAAATTGACTAAATGACTTCTTCTCAGTTTCAGGTAACCTAAAATATATTGAATGAAATAAGTTACATGCTTTGAAACAGAGCAGAAAAGAATTCCCGACAGGGAGAAATTAGATAGAAGAGCTGAAATGAAATGACAACTATCCCCGTATTTAAAATAATCATGGTGAACTTTATTTACACACTAGAGTTTCAAGTGTGAAGTAATAATAACAGGGCACAAACGAGTATTACACCGAAGCAGATAACAAAAGCCAAAAAGGCGAATGATAAGGTAGAAGGATGAAACTAAATTCATGATTATTTCCTTTGCTAAAATATATTTATGATATAAAATGTGTGACTGGTACCAATTTATCATAATGCAGTAAAACTGAAACTACTCGTCAGTTTATCAACCAAGACATTAAACAATACCTAAGTCATCTTCTGAGCTAACTAATTATACTGTAATTAAACCTCTCAACCTTTCTTTTTATGCGATTCTGATCGAATTGTTTGAACTCAGTAGTTACCACACTCTGTTTATCCATATATATTTTTGAATACTCCTCATTTGCATAGGTACTGGACATAAGAATGAAAATTTTTCATCTGTTTTTTCTAGACAATGATGCCCACTATGAATGGCCTTATTCAGGTAGTTACCTGGGGTTCTAGTGCAAAGCCGTGGCCAGTAAGGTTCAGCAGGTTGAAGGTAAGGACAGTTACTCATCGAAGGAGACATTGGCTAGTTGTCGTGCTACGTCATAAATTGGGAGAAGTTAGAATTCATGGGCTGACTGGACATTGGATCGGGTCTCAGTGACTGAATGGACTATGAGCTCTCCAGCCTTGTAACCAGAAGGTCTTGGGTCCGAACCTTGATAGTGGGTGCGTACTGCTGTAGAGTCCTAACCTAGACTGACGAAACAGCTGGCTGTCCAGTACTGTAAGGTGGATTATCCAGTGGTTTTCTAACTGATGTCAGCTCATAATAAAATCCTCCAACCAATCAAACAAAAATCCCTACAAAACCAATACTTGAAAATACTAATGTAAGTAAATGAATAGAACATGCCTAAGTGAATTATGTATACTTATGCACTCGGATATTTGATATTCACAGTCTGAACAATTCATCATAAAGCTTGGAAACATCTTCAGTACCAGCTTCATTAAGAAGTGAATAATTTAATCAGACGCCGAACCTCAAAGAACATCAACCAATATCTCGAGGTACTAATCTTCTCTATTATACACTTATACATAGATGGAAGCTGTCAAGCTGCTTATTATACGAAAGCGAAACACTAACATTTATCAACATATTAACTAGAAGATGTATATAGTGATTGAAGTCACATTCAAATTTAATCAAAACTTAAGTCTCATAGATACACCGGAAGAAAAAACATAACATAAAGGATAATGATACGCCTTTCTGTTGAATTCTGATCAATATTCTAACCCAAGTAATCATTCCAAAACGTCGTTGCTAACCAACTGAGAAGTATTGCCTTATTTAAAATAAGTGATTAAAAATATCAATTAAAATTTTTCAAAAGAATGGTTACTGAACAAAGAATACACTTTTCGATAACCTGCTCTTCATCAGGCTCTACAGTTATATATACATTATAGTGAATGAATGAGCTAGTGTTATGAACAACATTAATACTGTTTAAATAACATCGAATCAATAATAATAATAATCTCAATGGATTAGAGTTCAATAGCACCAAAATAACCACCATACACTAAATACCAGAAAAATTAAGAAAGGCGATAATACAAATTCCTGAATTTATAGTCTCTACTGAAGGTCAGGGTAGTAGTAGTGGCTAGACTTACTTCTTCTGCACACAAAGCACTGGTTGTTTCACGCGAATCACGATAGCCTCTACTGTTTGCAGTATGCGATACCTGGCTGCTTTTGGTAGTTAATTTAGTACCCGGTAGATGATAGGGAAGGATTCTTCAATGCTGGCTTTATGGCAGGTTTGGACCAGATGGTCTGGGTTTTTTTACTACACCTTTGCTTAGACACACTAGTAGATGTTCCCGAGCACGAAAAATTAAGTTCCTAGAGTAATGGCCGATATAACTCGCTCTACAAGCTCATTTAAATTGGTAGATACAATTAGAAGTGGCTAGTCTAGCTACTTCGTCTTTCGATCTAAGAATCACCATTTGTCCTGTAGGGAATAAGATGTGTCGTTTACCAGCATTAAAAGTCCTTTGAACAGATTTTCTTAACTTGTTAGTAATTATTTCACTAGAGGCGTCAAGCTTGAACTGAATTCGTATATATAAATAAAGGTTTCTTATTTACAGATGGTCATGTGTCTCTGGATAGATATTTTAAATTAAGGCGTCGGTGGCATAGCGGTTAGGACGCTCACCGACCATTCACATGGTTCGGGGTTCGAGCCCCGGCCACAGACGCACTCCTTTACCTCGCCAAGCCAGAAATAATGCTGGTGAAGACGAAAGGTTGGGCGTAAGGCTAGCAACCCCATCCTGTAAAAATAAACATTGCTACAGAAACTTCAAGCAACTAGCTTGAAGCCCTATGTTCCACTGGGGAACGTGAAGGAAAAAAATATGCAATCCTTAGTTCATCTTCATATACCTCTTCTGAGCACATACCTTTAAACCTGTAGTTGAGGGTCTTTACTAAATTTCAGTTAAACAATAATCCTTATTTTTGAATAAAATTAAGGTAATGTTAAAAATTGGAACATTTCACAATGCATTCTGTCATAAAAGTTTGCAAATGAGATAAACAATAATATAAACTTTCATTAACATATTCGCTATATATAATTTCTTTATTTCAAAAATTTATGAAGTACTTTTACTAGATAAAACAACAAGTTGATCAATATATATATATACGCATGTAAATTGAATTATGCATGCTTATTGATCCTCATCTATACTGATCAAGTTGTAAAACACACTAGATCTACTACTATGATCACTGAATGAATTGAATTAATACGTTCAATCACACTAGATTAGGTCATTATTTTCGTAAGGCAGAATGAAAAGAAAAAAAGCTATCGATCACATTTAGATTTTACTTTTTTTTTCTTTAAAGCTCATTGTTACCTGCTCTACTATGCATTTTCGATCCAAGTGACCTTGAATATCACCTTGGTTACCTTTTAGTGATTAACATAAGTACATAATAATGCAATAATCATCACACAGGGTGTTATAAACAGCTCGAATAATATCTTAGAAATACAGTTAAAATCGATTGTTTAATAAAGTAGATTTACGCATCAGAGGATTGAGTTTTTGAAGATGCAATACATACTAGATGCCAAACTGGAAAAAGATCTTGCTTATTGATTTCAGAACTCATTAGTATGAATTAATGGTAGTAGTAGTAACAGTAATACTAATAATTTTTTAGAAAACAGAAAGATTGAGCGAAGAAATATTTACTTTTCAATTAGATCCTCATCTCTGGCTCTATTCTAATATATATAGCATTTTTATTACAATACACAACAGTTTACCAATCAAGTGGCAGTGATATGTTTGCTAACAACAATTAGTCAGTGTCAAAATGTCAATGGGTTGATAATAAACGAAGAAAATCGTAGAGCAAAATTAAGATTAGTAGGAATGAGATAGATAATTTTAAATGCCGTATTAACGTCAACCTTATGCTCACTATCTACAAGATGTGCTAAAATAGAGTTACGAATAGATCTTGTTTGTCCCTTGCTTAACCATGTTGGATGATGTTCGGAAATACGATGATGAACCTGCCTAATTGTACTCTCAGTGTAGCTGGCTTCGCAGCTGCAGCTGAGCATAAGGTTGATGTTAATATAGCATTTAAAATTATCTATCGCATTCCTACTAATCTTAATTTTGCTCTACGAGTTTGTCTTCTACAGACAGCTGAAGCAATTGGAATCAACCTGAAGAAGCCAAGGCTGTGTGTTCAGAAGAAATTTGTACAGCCACTTTCCTTGCCTTGACCATCGTTACATGAATGCGTAAACCAGACTACTTCGCCCCCTTCCCCCTAAACCTTTAAAATTATAAAAATTATAATTGTCCAAATTATTTTATTTTTATTTTGACCACTTCATCTTTAATTACGTGTTATCCTTGTAAAATTAATTTATTCTAACCATTTCTACCTCTTAAATGTGTATTGATTTTCTTAGTTAATCATCAATCAACCCATTGACATTTTGACACTGACTAATTGTTGTTAGCAAACATATCACTGCCACTTGATTGGTAAACTGTTTTCTAAATGTCTAAATGGAGATTTTTTCTATAATAATTTTCTGCTAGTGAAATTAGTTATTGGCTTTTCTGTAAAAATCTTGGTCTGATAATTCATGTTCCGGTTTTTATATAAGTTCTTCAGTTTGATCTTATTTGATTAAATGACTAAAATGGTTTTCTACTGGTTTTAGTTGACCATATTACTGATTGGTGTCTCATACTTAACATCTCATACAATTTTGTGTATGGAAAAGCTGGAATTTAATACTAATCAAATGTCTTTCAAAGGGTACCAATGGAATTATTATTAGCAATTAAGAGTGTTCTTTGAGCTGGTTGGCTTAGTTGTGGAGCTTTCGTCGTCCTTCTGGACAACATCTTCAGCGCCATATTTAGCATAAAGTAAAATGGTTTAAATTTCTTCATGAGTGATATAATTGCGTCTCCCGGTAACCATCTTTACATATGTATTGACCATTTTCTATTGACTTGGATTTTAAACTTTCTGGTCACCTGATTTACTTTTTATTAGTTGGTACATTTCGTCTATATTAACGTGTTTTTTAATTGCATTTTCGTTTGAGTACCAGGCTTCTAGGAATTCCCTGGCACTTTTAGTGTTTCCTCTGTCTAAGATTTTGACATTATCCAATTATTATTATTATTAATATCATTATTTTTTCTACTGTTTTATGTCTTTATGTTCCCAGCAGAACATAGGGCTTCAGGCTAGAACTGTGAAGTTTCGGTAGCAATGGGTTTTTTGAATTTTTACGGGGTGAGATTACTAGCCTCACGTCCAACCTTGCCTCTTTACCGATCTTATAAGAGGCTAAGAGAGGATAAGGGTGAATCAGTCGAGGATCGAACCCCGGACCACGTGAGGCGTGGTTGGCAAGAATTCTACCGCTGTGCCACCGACGCACAGGTAGATACATATAGGAGAGGCTAAATTAAGTAGTTTATCTTTAACTTCCAGACGCAAAATACATGTGGTTTTGAAGACATAGCATACTTCAAACAGTACTGATAGCTCTTTTTACCTCATTTCTTAGGCGTTATCTTAATATCTCACTGATATTATCCCCGACGAACTGAAGTTGTAAGAACAGGACATATTTCAGATCTGTCACAATACCACATATTATGGCATTTTATTTTTGAGAGATTTGAGTGTTGAATTAATGGAGATGGAACACTTACTTGTACAACACGAAAAGATGAAGGAAAACATGGATTATTATTTATATGGTCAGCATAAGTAATTGATAAAATTCATTAGAAGTCATTACTAGTTATGTTATAACTTTTTCTAGCATTCACTGACATGGTTTTATTGATGAATTCACATGGAACATCCAAACAGAGTAATGTATAAAGTTAATTAGGTACCTTTTTGCATGACTGAAAAACCAATAGTTTTTGTTTCATGTTTTTAATATCTTATTTAATGTAAGAGATATGCCAAATTGGCGTAGCTTATGAAATCTCTTACCAAATGCTTTTTTTTGAATAAATTATCAACTTTTGGTGCCGTATAGAAATGTTGTTTATTAACTTATCACCAATTTCACCTCATCATTCTTCCCTACGACGGTTAAATTGTGAATTTAATAGCTTGATGATGAAGTCCTTGACTTCCTGTAGACTGTACCAATTACCAATCTTGGAAAAATATTGTGCATCCCCTCAAATCTGAGGGATAAGTCTCAACGAACATAGTTTCCAGGCGCTAAATGTTATACAATATTACTAAAACTCTAGAAATCAATACAGAAATGATTGAAAGTTTGTGTAATTAGTGTTGAGAATAACAGAATAACTCATAAAAGTTCTAAATTCGCCCTATTTGAAAAAAAAGCCAAAAAAGTTTACACAATGAAAGTTTCAAAAAATGCTCTTTGTATGCATCATACAGTTTTTATATTTACTTATTTATTTATGTAGTGAATTAATAATTGACTTTTTGATTAAGAAACTTCACGAGAAAAATAGATATGAAATTAATGAGGTAAGCGTTTAGGTGAAACGTTGATAAAAAAAAAAGAGAGAGAAAATACCAGAAACATACAAAATGGTTTTATATGTATGCATCACACCAAGTGAGAACTACTGTCTGAGTGTATGGAATGTATGCTCATAATTCTAAATTATTTTCATTCTTCTCACACCAGTATAATAACATTAATCTTTTTTGTGCATAAATCACCAGGCATAACAGTTATTTCAGTGCTTTTAAACTAATTTGGGTCAAAATTATGGTTTTGAAATAATCGAGAAGATTTGTAACTCAGGTAGATATGCATGTGCACTTCATTCGATATTGTGCAACCTGAAAGATCCAAAAGAAAAAAGAAGATAAAATTAATACCATTTACAAAATAAATTGCATGCATGAACTGTAACAGACATTACATCGGTTAACGTGGGCATCTCCTTTGACTCCGAATACAAGAACACGAATTAGCAATAAAAAGACATGAAATATATACTTTCATATTAATGCTTGTAGATAATTATGATGGGCACCAATTTGATGATTGAGATAATGTAGAAATTTTAAATATAGGAAACACCAACAGTTATGCCAGAGAATTTCTAGTAGCCTAGTACTCAAGTGAATCAGCGATTAGCAAACATTATTAATGTTGACGAAATTTACCAGTTAATAAAAGGTAAATCACGTAACAAGAAAGTTCAAATTCTAAGTAATAATAATAATATCTACTTTATTCCAAAAACAGTATTCATAATACAGAATGGAATTCTCAGCATTTGTCACAATATCGCATCTGATTTACTCAAAATATAAGTAAAATTAAAAATTAAAATAAAATTAACCAGAGGAATTTGTCCACGTTTACGATATAAAGTCAAAAATATTCGAAGCACGAATTGAGAATATT
The DNA here is from genome assembly GCA_944472155.2 of Trichobilharzia szidati. NCBI lineage: Eukaryota > Metazoa > Platyhelminthes > Trematoda > Strigeidida > Schistosomatidae > Trichobilharzia > Trichobilharzia szidati. Next base: position 53,495,366 of record OX235272.1, read on the forward strand.
AAACATAATAATAATTATCATAACAGCGAGTTTGTTTCAAACTTTAGCATGTTATAGATTATTGAATCTAATGTTCTGTTGATATAGCAAAGTGAGGAGAAATACAAATTAACAGTTATAACACAGCTTAAATGATGTTCACACTTATGAAAAAATAAAAACAAAAAATCGGGAGGATTATAAATATGAGAACTACAATAACAATAAAAATTGATGTTGTAAGGGTGGATGAAATGGTTTATTTAGTAGGGCAAAGAAGGTTAGTTAGTTCATGCCTAACACTATTTTCATCACATACAGTACGTGCCAAATATGTTATAGTGTAATTTTTATACTTAGACGTACGTGCATAAAGTCTTCTGAAACGACTTCCTGTTTTACCTGAGGAGACACAAGGTTGGAACCGTTGAAAGCAAGGAGCGAGTACGGGAGAGCCCGGTGTTTCATCCTAGTTTGGGAATCATCGGCAGTACGCATCCACCACACGGGGTTCGAACCCAGAACCTTCCAGTTACAAGGCAAGCTGGCTCGTATACCATTCAGCCACTGGGACCCGATTCAGTGGCCAGCCCATAAATTCTAACCTCTACCAAAATGCAGTTTTCTTACGTTCTCTACATGACTGTCATATTATTATTCATAACCAATTACTGAGAATAACTAGCTTATATTATTTCGTATACAGTTCAAATGATCACTGAAATTTTTAATTTACAAAGTGTATGAATGAATCTTTAAACAGTGTAAAAGGTTGAAATCTACCTTACTGAAAAGGGCTACTTTTTTTCATTCTTTTACGTTCCCAGTGGAAAATAGGGCTTCATGCTATAGGCTTGAAGTTTCTGTAGCAGTGGTGATTATTTTTACAGGATGGGATTACTAGCCTCATGCCCAATCTTCCCTCTTTACCAGTCTTATTACTGACTTAGTGAGGTGTCGGAGTGTGTGGGCCGGTGATCGAATCCCGGACCACCTACGTGGTCGGCAAGCACTCTACCGCCGTGCCACCAACACACGAAAATGGCTATTAAGCTCGTAAATCCAACAAGACAAATCCTTGTTGCATAATATCAAAATATACAGAACAAAAGTCATCTATCCACTACAGTAGGAACAGTTGTCTAGATAAATAGGTGAAGAAACACACAATTCTAAAAACAGAGAGATTCTATGGTATGAAGTGTTATACATATAGTGTCTTCTTTAAATTCCAATCAAATGGGAATAATGACTTTATATTATAAGTTGAAGGTATTTAATTTTACTTTCAGCTGAATCCAATCTGGTGGACTTTGGGATGAAAACATTCAGGTTTTTAGAGTATTTGTAGCAGTGGTTTGAAGTTAATAAGTTGGGCGTTATGATGAGGAATATGGATGTGAAGGCATAATTAACGGAACATTCAAATATGTTACGGCACTATCCATCTCTCTTTCTCTTCACATTAAGATTTTCGAGATATTTAGTATGGATATGTAAAGATTGGGGGGAGCAATAGTTAGACGGATAAATTTATGATTATTATAAAAATTAGATTATGTTTTAAATATAATAAGTTAATTTTCTATAGTTGGTTTGTAAGGATTAGTTTATTTTTACTAGTTGATGACGGATTGATATCAGTTAGAAAACCACTGGAAAACCAAGGAGTACTGGACAGCTGTTTCATCCTAGTTCGAGCCCCAGTGGGTGCGTACTGCCGATGATTTCCAAACTAGGATGAAACAGATGGTTGTCCAGTACTTCCTGCTTGTTTTCAATGATTCTCTAACTGATATCAATCCGTGATCAACTCGTAAAAAAATAACAAGTTAAATTTAACCAAAGGATCAAAATTTATCTGCACGCAAAGTTCACTGCGTCATATTGACTTGCAAAATTCACCACTGTGTTTGAAATTATATATGTGTCCAAACCAAGTTCACTTTTAACAGTTTAAAAAAAATTTGTGCATTGGGTATATGATATTCATTATAATAAAGGGTGTTTTTGTATTTCCCAATGAATGAAAAACAAAACGATATTTGAAAATCCATCTATGAAGAATTATATTCATTTCTGAAATACTGTTAGCAAGATGAAATGACTCTGGAAAAGGATGATATGCACGACTTGATTATTCCGCTTGATAGATCCCGACCAGTGAGTGAGTGTTGTATTCAATACTGAATTGAGTTTTCCTGCAATACTCTTACTAAAGTTAATTAAAAAGCGATTTATTCACTTTAAGTGACTGTCTTCAGATATTTCATAGTTGTTAATCTATTTTTCTGGAAACTTCTCATCTCACAAAAATATTTCCAGCTAATCGATTGAACGTATTTTGTTTAGAATATGCAAAGAAGGCTTTCTACACAAATCTACTTTCATGGTTAAATCAATAAATAAATCACAATATATGATACTTCTTGATACTATAAATGGTAATCAGGAAATCAAGTATGTTTGAATAAAACTAAATGCCACTGCTTGATTGAGATGAATAATTGTATACCATTCATATCGACCAGCAATGCTTCCAAAGGATGCCGGGGTGATGAAAATTTCACCTCTCAAACTGTGTACTTTGTAAATTGCTAACTAATTTGTGAATTTTGAATCTGACTTATAATATCATCAGTTCATTTAAGCAGGCAGTAAGAAATCGGTGGTCTAAACTGAATCAAACCAGGTACGCCGCTAATAAGCTCCACTTCAAACAGACGAAACAGTTTGTTTGATGGTGTTTAGAGCACTGCAATCTGACTAGCGTGCATTACTAGTTAATATGAGTGGTATATACACCTACTCATTTGAATTAATAAGTAGTATATGGTTTTTTTAACCAGCTGATCTTTAAAGAATACTACTTTTTAAAAAAACTTGTGTCTAATAAAGAAATGATGAGAGAAAAAAGTTATTCTTTAATCACTTGATGGAAAAATTAAATGGGAATTAATTAGCTATTCTATCTATATGCATTCTTTTATATAAAGCAATAAGAAGACGTAATTTGTCTGAATCGTGTACAGAAAAGCCTTAGTAAGGTGCCTCTTCCGTAGAATCCAACGAATATGCACTAAAGACACACTTGATGAAGAAGAAAGAAAGTTGACACAAACTCTGGTTGATAACAATTATCCAGACTAATTCATCAGGAGATATAAAGTCGTCAGAACATTATGATCCACTCTCCAACTCGCCGCTAAGAAAGACGTGTATATCAAGCTTCCGTATATAGGGGATTATAGCAGCTTGACGACTGGACAAAGATTGAACTCTGCAGTTAAAAAGACTCTTAATGCAGCCAATATCATAATAATAGGGGATGTAAAGCCAATATATCTATCTAAGCCCTTCGAACATGCGAAAAATGACGTCACATCCCACTGTATTTACCAATTTGAATGTACCTGTGGACACACATACATAGGGAGGACTCATCGATCTCTGTAAGTAAAAGCTTCAGAGCATATTCCTAAATGGCTCCAAAAGCAAATAGAATCCCCAGAACCCAATAATGGTGAGATCAGGAGACCTAGCTCACCTATTGAGAAACATATTATTGAGACAGGACATAAAATCGATGTTTAAACGTCTAATAAACCTATCTATAAAATGTGTTTGGGGTATATCCTAAAGTTTGTGGAAGCCCTAGCAATTAGAAAGTTTAAGCCACCTTTATGCGTTCAAAAACAATTTGTAATCACATTAAACCTTCCTTGGTAAACTTTGTTTTGATACCAGCCAGGGTAGATGTACTATTACCTTTGTTATTTGGTTTAGTGATCTTCATTGTTATTTTGACCTTCAATCTGTCCTTTTAACTTGACCTAAGTCTATTTTCTCCCCCCTTGACTCTGTTAATTTCATATATATTCCAATGACAAGTCCGCGTGTGATCAGATTGTTCGAAATGTGTTGCGTAAATACACATGACACGATTCAGACAAATTACGTCTTCTTACTGCTTTATCTAAATTCATAAAGGGAACTAATTGTTTTCAATATTTTTTAAGTTTGAAATTTGAAAAATTGACCAAAAGTATAATTTATTATTCACATTTGAACAATGAACTATTTATTGATTTGTCAACTTCTTTCATAAATGAAAGATACATTGAAAACAAAGTTTTTACATTTTATCAAACGAATATCTCCTATTCTGTGTGTAATAAATACACTTCACTAACATTGGTGGTATTCATTCATTCACTCACTCAGTCACTCACTCACACACACACACACTCACATATATATAGAAATGAATCAAACTGTACACACACACACACACATTGTATAAGTTAAAAGTGATATACATATGTATATTTTTACAATTTTGTCAACATAGGTAATAAAACAACATGAAGCATAAATATAATATTTACATTATTGATCATTTACATTGTTGGTATAATGTCTAGTTTTTATCGTTTGTCTCATTTGGTAATACTTTTATTTTGCTTTCAAGATGTTAAAAGAAGAACAAGTGATTCACAGTCCATAACTCGAATTCAGCAAAAAAATATGACTTGAAATGTTATGTACAACAAAAAACTTGATAAAGTATCATACATATTCTTGATTTATTAGTTCACTTACATCAATATTTGAAGGTCATTTAAAGGTAGTCAGTCTGCCTGACTAAACAATTAAGGCATACATTGTACAAAAAGAAAAAAAGACAAGCTGTGTATACGAATATGACAACATTAATAGGATTAATTGTTATTAACCTGTGTAAGACAAGAGAAATTTGAATACAAACGGGTTAATTTAAGTATACGATAATAATTAATTCTAAAAGATCTCATCGCTTTTGAGTAGGATTTTTTAGTAAATAAATGCTTCAGCGGTCAAATTCAGGTTAATACATATTGCAGTCTATCCTTTGATTGAATACTAGATAGTAAGTAACTAATGTCTGATGCAGATTGAATTCTATCAATCAAGTATGCAATATGGACATCATTCTCTGTGGTTCAGCAGCATGATGCACTCAGAATTGTTGTTGTTAGATGGTTGGAGGTAGTCGGCCACAAGAAGCTTTGCTCGTCCTAGTTTTCGTGCATGTTGGCCCTCTCCAGTCAATAAGGAGTATCTGCAATCTTGGAGGAACTCATGTCCCTTCTGAGATTCGAACCCGCCTCATCCAGTGCTGTAGTCAGGGACATTACTACTGAGCTATTCGGGATCGCGATTGACCTCCTGTAGGACTGTAGTGAATACTTTGAATGAACACTAGGCAGTAAGTAACCAGTGATATGAGTCTAATCCTTTGTTTACTGCAGACTGAGTTCTTCGGTTTATCACTGTTCAGTAAACCTTTGGTTAAAAAAATTATTCATAGCTAATATGTGTAACAAACCAGCTCAGAGAATATAACTACATCAAAATCATCCACCTGAGCTACACATCTTCTCCATTAGATCACAAATAGTTTCCTCTGAATGTTGCTTATTTAAAGTACTATTCACTTTTGTTCGGTTATAACTGTCAGTTTATTTATTTTTTTGAAAAAAGTACCCGAACTTGATAATTCGTCCTGTAGTTCTATGACTATAGAAATTCTCGTAATAATAATAATAACAATAATTATTATTATTCCCTTGAGTTCCAAGTGGAACACAGGGATTCAGCAACACATTTCACTTTCTTCTATTTTCTGCCATCCTCTTCAACTGGGTCCACGATTGCTCATAATCTCTCATCTCCTCCTTGTCACTCGCACCGACGACCCACTTGTCTCTTCCCGTTTAGATTCCACTTGAGCATTGGCCTGGCGCACGATGTCATTCGACGGCATCCTCAATCAATACTCTATCCATCTCCATTTTCTCCCGCATATTTTTTGAGCGATCGGCTCTCGCCTGTAGGTTTGTTGCCAGTCAGAGTTTCTTGTTGCTTATTCTTTCTGGCCATTTGATCTTCAGTATGGGGCCAACCAGAGAAGGTGGCAGTTGTTGACAAAAGTCTGTTGTAGCCTGTTGGAAATGCTTTTCGTGACACACACTGCAAGTTTCTGACACGTATACAAGAAGTAACTGACCGACTGACTGACTGACTGACTGACTGACTGACTGACCGACTAACTGACTTCACATTTGTGTTGAATAGAATCTGAATCTTGTTGTTGTTTATGCTGGCTGACTGAGTTAGTGCAGAAAATTTCCAAACTGGTTTCAAATTAATGAAGGCGTATCTCGCCTTTCCAATTCTCATTTTGACATTCTCATCCGTTCCGCCTGTAGCTGAAACGATGCTTCCTATATAAGCGAAGGAGGTAACCTCTGTTAAATGTCTCCGTTGATGGTAATTGTTGCTGGTTGCTGTTCGTTGGTTGTCTTTGTCACCTTAGTCTTCTCTATGTTCACCTGGAGTCCTATTTTGTATGGCTGCTTCCGCAGCCAGTTTGTTGGTTTTCGCCTGGAAGTCTTCAAGTTTGTGTGACATTGGACCTATTTGATCTACGAAGTCCCGATCTTATAGAGTCTTCTTATCGGTAGTCCAGCGTATTCCTGACTCCTCGCTCCCTGTGCATAGTCTGACGCGTAATCTAGTCTACTACAATTAAGAATATCATCGGTGATAATAGACAGCTCTGTCTTACTCCTGTGTTCAATTCGAACGCCTCTCTGAGTTTCCCGTTGTGGATTACCTGATACGTGGTATTGTCATATAACCAGCTGTTGAGGGAGGTTGATGTAGACTTGAATTAGTTTCCAAATTACTACTTGGTCAACGCTATCCACTGAAGGTCTTTTGGAAGTCGATGAAGTTGAGGTATAGGTTTGACTGCTATTCTAAGCTTTGTTCGATGACAATACGTAGAGCTGCAATTTGTTCAGCACATGATTTGCCTTTCTCGTAAAATATACTGTAATACTAATGACAGTTGGTTCATTCCTGTAAATCATAATCATCTTCCTTTACCTTACTTTCACCTGGTTAAGTGTAGTTGATTTTCTCTTCTATTCTCAGGATTTTCCATAATGCAGACTGCCAACTCCAAACACTGAGTTTAATTTTTAAATTTGCTTCCGCTTTCCACTTTCATCCTCTACTTTTATATTCATTTAAAACAATGGATATCAGTTGAACTGTGTTTCCACAACAAGATTATCACTTTTGTGTAGATGACAATACAATAAAGGTTACAATCCTTCCATGTAATTAATTTTAAACACACTATAAGAATGTGACATAATTACTTGTTGACACTGACAGATTTAACTGTTTAGGGGAACTTTGATATTTTCACTTTCTCTGAAGCAACTGTTATGACATAATTATTATTATTCAAGTATTGGTTTGTAGAGATTTGATTGATTGGTTACAGGATTTCAACATGAGCTGACATCGGTTAGGGAATCATTGCAAAAAACCCACCTGGGAGTACTGGAGAGCTGTTTCGCCAACCTAGTTTGGGACTCTTCATCAGTCTCCATCCCCCACCGGGGCTCGAACATAAGATCAACAGTTATCAAGGAATATGACGATTTGATATTTTCTATTAAGCGACATTTTCAAGTTATCAGATTACAAAAATAAGGTGCTTGTGATTTTGTGTTATCCAGTAATGGTCTATCACTTTGTGTGTACACACACGTAAAACAGAATTTATTCACCGTAAATATTATTTATTTTTTTCTTTTCACATTACATAACCAATAGACAGATGACAGGAGACGCAATTATATCACCACTCATGAAGAAATTTAAATCATGTCAGTTTATGTTAAATATTGCACTGAAGATGTTGTCCAGAAGGACGACGAAAGCTCCGCAACCAGAACCAACTAGCTCAGAGAACACTATTAATTGCAGATGACTAATCTATTGTGTTTTATTCTACTTTTAGATACGTTGTTTAGAGCATGAATACATGAAACACTGGAAATTGTATAAAGGTAAGTAAGTAACACTTATACTTTGTGTGTAATAAATAACCCATATTTGTCCTCAGTATTTCAACTCATATCTTGTGTTCCGCTTAAAAATCTAAATATATCAATAATAATACCCAACAATTAGAAGCTGAACAATATAAATCTTCAGATCGTTTCTGCAGAGAAATATATCCGTCACTATGTGAATATCTCAAAGAGCATAGTAACGTTTGACTTCTCTAGAATATCTTTGAAAGCTATGATAATCGTATATAATTTTGCTTTAACGTTTTAGTTGATATTCTACTTTGAAATGGGATCACGAGTTAAGGTTTGTCTTAATGAATATGTGGAATTCGATTAAGATGAAAATAAAAACTGATGTATATATGATCTTCATAAAATGTAACATCCTAGTGCTGTCTACGGACGATTATGGGTTAATGAAAGAGAACTAGTTTGTCTGATCGACACAGGCGCAGCAGTGTTTTTGATAGGTAGAGAACAGTGTGGGGAAGTAAGGGCATGCAAATTAGCAGTTCAGATGGTAGGCGGACATTCTTTATATATTCTTGGTGTTTCAGACTGCATTGTAGAGATTGGAGCAAGGAAAATACGATATCCTTTCATTTTAACGTCAGATTTTGGTAGCAGACTTTCTCAGAGAAGAAGGAGAGTGGTCACAAACCATGGGAAATTTGCGATACATGAAAACAGTGAAGTCGCTGAGGTAGCCACCACAACGGTTGTTCCAAAAGAAGCACCAAATCTAACCTTGTTGATGAATAAATATGCCTGTTTATTCATTGGAGATGGAGATCCCTACGGATAATGTGATAAGGTAAAGCATGGCAAACCACTGAAGGACCCGGGGAAGACAGCCTTCTCAGCACGACGAGTTCCTGTGCACCTAGAAGAAAGAGTTAGCCGACAAGTCGAAGACGTGTTAAGTGACGGAAAATCGAAGAAGCCGACAGCCCTCACAGTTCGCCGGTCCTTTCGGTAAAGAAGGCTAACAGAAAGCATAGATTCTGTGTCAGTTTCAGACAGCTGAAAAGTCTCACCAAAGTAAAACAGTGTGCGATACCAACCGTAACACTGATTCATCAAATAAATAATGGATTGAAATATCTTTTCAGGCGTTAGTTTTCATGGATTTAATTTGTTTCAGTTATGATCATGCGTTGGTGTCAGTAAGAGAACCATTGGAAAACCTAAGAGTACTGGATGGCCGTTTTGTCCTACATCATGACTCTTCGGTAGTATATACCACCGGGGTTCGAACCAAGGACCTTCCGGTTACAAGTCAAAGTCGTAGACCATTCAGTCAATAGGACCCTATCCAACGGCTCATGAATTCCAACCCCTACCGATTCCAATTTTTTATAACTAGTCTGATAGTAGCTGGTGACTGGCTTGAGTATGAAGTTTCCTGAAAGCCGAGTGAGAAATCGTGGCCAGTGGGGTCCACCAGGTAGGGCGTGACGACAAATACTCACCAAAGACACTGGCTGATCGTTACGCTGAAACCACAAATTGATAGAAGTTAGAGTTCATAGGCTATTGGATCGGATCCCAGTGACTGAATGGTCTACGAGCTTGACTTGTAACCGGAAGGTCCTTGCTTCGAACCCCGGTGGGCATGTATTACTAGAGAGTCCCAAAGTAGGATGAAACAACTGTTTAGCAATGCTTGTTTTTCAATGGTTCTTTGACTGATATCACTCTGTGGTCAACGTTGAAATACCTTTAGCAATGTCTTAACAAATGGTGAACAGTGGGAAATTCATGTTTAATCTTATGGTAATGTATCATCTTAAAGCCAATGGCTAGGATTTTGTGATTAACGCTTAAGAAACGGTATAATATAATATGTCATGAATCTCGGTATTTATAATTCTTTACATTATAACTATGTGAACGATTTTAATTGGGTTGTTTTTTTGTAATTTTATCTTCTATTCTTAATTAGTCTCTGATTCTCTCTTTTTATTCACCACAAAGTAGTATAATAACTACAACCAAAACAGATATTTGCCAATACTATACGTATGCGTTCTGTTAACTGTAAACCTCTAAACGCTTACTGTGGTATTTAACTTCAGGTATTAAGTGCTCGCTGAAACGTTTTTTATTTAAAGTAACATTGACTCTGCCAACTATTCTGAAAATAATATTCATTACAGTGTTTGACCTAATCATAGACGACAAGATTTATGGAATAACAGAAACTATTTAACGCCGCTTACATGACTGCCAAAAAGAAAAGCAGGATGGTTTGAGAGAATCTGATTTGTAATATTAAACATACTACTACCCAGAAAAAGTGCTTCAGTGGAACAGCAGTAGAAGGCTCACCGACCACGCCTCATGTGGTCCGGGATTCGATCCCCGACTGATGTACTCTCATACCTCGCTAAGCCAGTAACAAGACCGGTAAAGAAAGAAGGTTGGGCATGAGCCTAGCAACTCCATCCTATAAGTATAAACACCACTGCTACTGAAACCTTAAGCCTCTAGCTTGAAGCCCTATGTTCCACTGGGAAAGCGAAGGAATAAACAAAGTACTTACAAAATACCAACATGTCTCAAAAATAAACCAAGATTTTCTGATTTTAGGATCAAGAGAAAGCGTAGACAACCAATTAGCATTAGTTCAGTACGCCGACTTAGCCTTGAACTAGAGAATGTAGAAGTCAATTTTGGTAACTCCTGATGAAGACTATTTAAAGTGGTCTTCTTGATCTAAAAGACAAAAAAACAGATGTAAATAAAGCAGGATTTATTAAATTCATCAAATTTCGATAGAACTCTTCAACTGACTCCTCCTCTACATACAGTAATGTGTATACTACTAAAATGACATTAGAAGTTATATCACTGAAAAGTAAACTGACCACAATGATTCATTCATGCAAAATGAAATGTGTGAATGTGTTTTTCAGGTCGTGTTCAGATAGATAAAAAAGGGAAGGGGGTATGAGAGATTAAAATTAAGATGATAATAATAACGTATAATTGTTCATTTACATCACTTGAATAAACGATTAGTCACTAGCGTAAGAACTTCAAAATATCACGAATTGCAAAGTAAACTGACAAAAGAGAATTAAAAGTCAATCTGAACGAAGAATATTCTTTTCAATAATTTCTCTTCAGGTTCTTACAGTTATAAAATATAATATTTGTTGTCGTTACAATAAAGGCCAGTAATGCGGCGGATACATTTTTTTAACGTAGAATAACAGATCAGTTATGGGGTGTCAAAATAAATAGTTAGTATTTGTGTGACAAACGTGCTGGGCTGAAATCGATTACAAAATATTGTAAAACGGGAGACAACGGTGATTAATCATAATACATTTGTAGAGTGTGGGGTAGGAAAATTGACAAGTCAGTTCAAGGTTATAAAAGGTATCAGGTGAGTGGCTAGTCCGAAGTGGTCTGTATTAAACAAGAGATAATAAGACTGCAATGGGAGGTTTATAATGAGATGACGAATATGTGAAATGAAACAGGTGGAGGCATATATTGAGAAAAGAGATAATATCACTAATAATAAGTCCGGATAGTATAAACGAAAAAATTCGATAGTATTGGGAGAATGTTTGCATGAAGGGCATAAATTATGACGAATAATAATAATATTAATAATTGTAATAATAATATTTGTGATTATAAGCAAAGAGAAATAAAAGCAAGAGGGTTAAGGGGAAGGAGCACTCTTGGTGAGAAGAAGAATCATCAATCCAAGTTTGGCCACGGTAGGAACAGCGTCTGGACGTGTTCTTATTGGATAGAAAGTTTCGGTTTAGTCGATCTTATTGCAACAGCTTCAGCTATGTGTAGAAGACGTAAGCGAACTGTACATGATAACGACTTCGGAATTCGGTATATAACCCTGAAAGCTCTGTTGACATCGATATGATGTCCAGTATCGAGCTTTTAACGCACTTAATTTCCTCCCTGCTGAACCAAGCTGGTAAATATTCTCGAACCCGCAGACGAACCTACCTAATCGTGCGCCCTATATAACTTGAACCACAGGAACAGTTGAAATGGAGAAGAGCAAAGGCCGAATTTGGATTGATGATTCTTCTTCTCACCAAGAGTGCTCCTTCCCTTAACCCTCTTGGCTTTTTTTTTCCTTTGCTTATTATTACAAATATTATTATTACAATTATTATTATTGATATTATTATTATTCGTCATAATTTATACCCTTCATGCAAACATTCTCCCAATACTATCGAATATTTCATTCATACTATCCAGACTTATTATTAGTGATAGTATCTCTTTTCTCAATATATGCCTCCACCTATTTCATTTTACATATTCGTTATTTCATTATGAACTTCTCATTGCAGTCTTATTATCTCTTGTTTAATACAGACCACTTCGGACTAGACACTCCCCTGACACCTTTAGAAAACCTTTAAATGACAAAAAAGAGTTTTAAATTATGAATATAATAACAAAAAGTTCAGTGAATAGACTCTTTTCTGTGGCTAATTCATTCATTTAGCTGTACAATCGTATTTTTATATATAATTATTTTGTGTGTGTGTGTACATTAGGATTGTTAAACAAAAAGAAAGATTAGAAATTAGTTAGGGTTGTTGTTTACGTCATCGAAATGTTTGAAAAATGTGACGAAAACTCAAATCGCAACTGCGGGGGGGGGGAAGGTGAAGATTGTTAAGTATTGACAAGGGTTGCGTCATATGAAAGACACCCAGAAAAATAGGATGTTAATGAAAGAACATGGAGACACGTGTCGGAAATAAATTATGTAATAGAAAGAGTAAAAAAAGGGTTAGCTAAGAAAAATATGTTACTAAGATGTCATACAAAAATTCAAAAATACAAAACATTATTAACGAAGTAGTAGAACTTGAAATTATACCCAAGGTAGAAGGAGGGGACGGAGAAGTTTCTACTGTGCGCATAAATCAGGGTTTTCTATCGGAGTCACTAAGGCCTCGGTAATGCAAAGTATACGGAAGCTTACCATTTTTGGGAAGCTTCTTTTGACTTTGTAGATGACTTTGAATGGATTCTCCATGCATATTGAGTGACCATTCTTGAATATATGTTCAATCATATCACCTCTTTCCTTTCAGGGTGTTTGATATTCTTCTTTATAGGATGTCAGGCAGAAGGTCGCCTTTGAAAGCCACATTCATGTACAACATCTTCGGCAGAGAGATGGGTTTTTCTTGGTTGATTTTTGGCTTTATGTATTTATCTACAAAGCGTAGTGGATAGCCATTCTCAAGTAGTGTCTTCCTGAAAAGAGTGATCTCTCCTGTTCTACTGGTTTGAGTCTGCAGATTCTACGGATTCTAGCCGCAAGTCAAAATAATAATAAGAAATAAAATAAAATACTAATAATCATAACAGTTAATAAGTGAAAGGATATTACTATAGTGGACTCAAAGTGACCACCACTACCTTCTCTAAGCAGAGACCGGGTTTAAAAGTTCTAATTGCACAAGCCCCAGCAATTGGGAGCATCTCTGGGCTTATTTGTCTGATGATAATACTGAATTACCTGAAAGTATCAGTATCATGTTCGTAGTCTATAAGATACTTTGTTACTGAACTTTTTAGTACAATGACTTCATCTGTTTTCAACCACAGACAAATACTCCATTATGCATGTGTTCTAATTTTAAATGAGACTTGTTAAAATATATATTTTTAAATGATAGGCATTTGTCATTAATTGCAGATTAATCATACAATCCATCTTATGGTTGACATTTTGTCTCATATGTCTCATTTCTCATGTCTCATTCCTAGTTTTATAATCAAAAAAATCAAATCACTAAAAGCTTTTACAATGTCATAAACTGTCCTCAGAGAAATATATTTCAGGGTTGGTGATATTGCATAATACTACACTTCAAAGTGGTAAAACCTAAAAACATTGGACATTTGGGCTATGATATAGTGAGCAGATCGAAACGAGTTGACTAAACTTGATTTACTTCTTACTACTTAGCTTTGTTATAGTCAGTCACACAATAGAAGAATGATCCACAGGTATTACCTGAATGCATAGTACCTTAGAAATGAGTAGTATTGATGCAATTCTGTATTTTCTCTAGTTAATTTGTAAGGGTTAGTTTTGTTTTCACGAGTTGATCATGGATTGTTATCAGTTAAAGAACCATTGAAAACAAGAAGGGAGTACTGGACAGCCAGCTGTTTCCGTCGTCCTAGTTTGGGAATCATCGGCAGTACGCACCCACCACAGAGGGTTCGAACCCAGGACCTTCCGATTACAAGACAAGCTCGTATACCACTCAGCTACTGGGACCAGATTCACTGGCCAGCCCATGAATTCTAACTTCTACCAATTCGTGATTTACCACGACCACCAACTAAAGTCATCGATGGGACATCCATCCACACACGTGGCATCTGGATGGACCTCACTGGTCACGACTTCTCACTAGAATTCCAAGAAACTCCATCCTGTAGCAAGTCACTAGCGAGCATCAGAATACAACCTTACAAACCAACTATAGAAAATTAATCTTATGCTCACTAGTGACTTGCTACAGGACAGAGTTTCCTGGAGTTCCAGTTAGAAGTCATGACCAGTGAGGTCCATCCAGTCAAGTGTGAGGATGAATGTCTCATCGATGACATTGGGTAGTGGTCGTGGTAAATCCCGAATTGGTAGAAGTTAGAATTCATGGGCTGGCCAGTGAATCTGGTCCCAGTAGCTGAGTGGTATACGAGCTTGTCTTGTAATCGGAAGGTCCTGGGTTCGAACCCTCTGTGGTGGGTGCGTACTGCCGATGATTCTCAAACTAGGACGACGGAAACAGCTGGCTGTCCAGTACTCCCTTCTTGTTTTCAATGGTTCTCTAACTGATAACAATCTTTAACCAACTCGTAAAAATTCTGTATTTAGTAAAATGGGCATATTATTTGGGTTAACTTGTCTTCAGGTGTTCAAACTGCGTAAAACAATATCTTTTACCTCATACATGATCCAAAGAAGAGATCAATATAAATTAACACTCAGATTATCATATTGTCTTTATTACTTTTAATTTCAATTTTGTAGAATTAAGATCACGTTCACAAGGTGAATTATTTTGTGAATTGACTAATTGTAATGGTATTAATGGAAAATGTGGAGTAGAAAATGCATACAGTTGTCAGCATTCCTCTGGTACAGACAGTTTAACATCCTTATCAAAAAATAAGCTAAGCAAATCTACACTCGCCCTGACTGGATGTAATGAATTCGATTATGCTCAACCATCACGTATCAATGGTGGTAATATAAATTCTACACATTTTCATCATCAACAAAATTCAAACAGTCATTATGATACATCGAATTACTTACCGACAATATTAGAGAAACGTCCAAAATATTCTTCTCTAATGAATTTAATACGACACAAATCCAAAAAAGCAACAAATAATAATAACAATAATAATAATCCCTTTCAAAATGATAGTCGTCCACGTGCTGTTACTACAATAGATCCGAGATATTCAGCTCTACAGTCGAATAAACAAAGTAACTCAGATTTATCAAAGACACCTCAAATGTCTACAACTCTTTATTCGAATAACAACAATCAACATCATCATCATCATAGTAAAGGATTAAGTCGATTAAAGAGTAATGCTCGTGATGTAATGTCGATTGATTCAAGTTTAAAACAACAACAAGAAGTATTGATTAAACGGTTGTGTCAGATAGAAGCACAAACAGAGTATCTGTCTGGTACACTGATCTGTGAAGTGATTGGTATCAGTGGATCCCTTTCATCGCTGTCTAGAGATATCTTCAAAATATCACTGAAATATGGTTCACCGGATTTATCTTCAGTCTATGAATTACAGTGTAATGATAATACACCAGATATACGACCGTTGTATACATCAACTATACCATTAAGTCAAAAATCTGGTTCCAATGATAAGTGGACTATTACTGGTCGTCTGTCTTCGACATCTTTTTCCTATTCCTCTTCTGTATTATCCCCCTATTCAAATAATTCTTCAGCTAATCTGCAAACAACATATTCTGATGATACAGATTTAAAATTCCCTGCACAGAAATGGGATCATACTAAGCATATATTTAGTCCAACTGTCGGGGATGTATTAACAATTAAAGTGAGTTGTTTATTCTAGTAATTCATTATAATAATAATTATTATATGTTACGCCAAACAATTTTCACGATAGCACTGAATATGCATACTGCTTATCTGCAGACTCGAATTTCGTGAATTTTCTGATGCGGAAACGTGTATCAGTTACGCTTTAACTCACTGGGTTGCCTCATCTATAGTTTGTTGAAGTTTCCTTAAGTGTTTATGACTGTCTAAAGAAATATTACTACTGACATTCTCACAAATGTAAGTATGTAGGGATTATATTTGTTTCAAGCTAGAGAGAACCAATGAAAACTAGAGAGTACTGGACACTTGTTTCGTCCTAGTTTGGGATTCATCGGCAATGTGCATTCACTGGGTTTCGAACCTAGAGCCTTCCGTTTACAAGGCGAGCTCGTACACTATTCAGCCACTGAGACCCTTCAGTAGCATAGATGTTACAGTCCCAGCTAAGTAACTAGCATTTTTATAATGAATGGTAACCTATGGATGGTGACTAGCATTGGAATCCAGGATGCGCATTTCGTCGAATCATCTGCACAGGAAGCCGACATGTCAACTTGAGACCAAGGAGCACTTTGGTCCAATCAATCGACGGGAAAATCTAAAATTCAATGAAATAATGGTAACCTGAGTTAGATTTATTTAATACCTTGAATTTGTTGTTATGGAGCTATTTTTGTTTAAGTTGACTGATGACTTCATATCCATTCGTTCTAAAAAGAGTTAAAGAAGAAAATTATTTCAGCTGAAATATGTTCATAGGTCAGAAACTTTGATTTCTTGAGTAACTGAAGGTTCACTGATGCTTGTTTTTGTATCGTTGACTTCATAGCCGTTGGTTTTTCGATGGAAGAATACTCGCCAGACATGCATATGATCTGGGTTCGGCTTCTGATAGACACACTCCTAAAACCCAGTATAGCTCGCTAGCCGACAGTAATACTAAGAAAGAGAGAAGGTTGCGCTTGAAGCTAACATCCTCATCTCATAAACTTCAAGTAAAACTGATGATCTCGACTGCCTACAAACAGGAAACTGACTGAATTCATATAGTGTGTCTGTAACGTGTGTCTAATATATCTGTATGAATTATCTTTGAAAATGAAAAAAAACAAGTTCGTAAATTCTTAATTCTTATTGTCAAAAGAATGAAATCAAATGCATGTAGAAAACTTTCTGCCTGATGTTATCAGATTTTAAAATATTCGACTGACGAACGCTTAACTGTTCCCTGTTAAATCGATACGCGTTTAAATCGTTAACCAAAGATACTGCTGCAAAAAATGCTTCTTGTTACCAAACTGATGCTTAATTTGACTTTATTTGATACATTTTACGCGAATCATCAGAAAATCGTTTTAGTTTTCTTCGCATAACTATAACAATAAAATTTTAAAGGGCTTTCAGAAAAGTAGACAGTTATATGTTGATAACTCCATGTCGCTAGCTGCTACCTTTAGATGGTGGTCCTGCTTGCATATCTCAATGACACAGAGAGTTACACTGGCTAGAACGCATATTGCTGCAAGTCATACTATGCCAGAAACGTCAGCTGGATAGTAGTTAAAACAAAATCATTTATCACCATAGTGTAAAGTGTTTCTGTAATCTTAAGCCATATTGCTGGCCGACAGGTGTGTAACAGCGGTGAGGGATTTCTTCAGACAATAAGCAGGTAAGCTGTGCTGCCTTCCAGCTTGAGGGAGTAGAAGTTTAATGAAGTTCTAACTTGACTTACCACAGTTCGTAACCAGTGGTAAGGTTACATGCATGGAAGAAACCTCGAAAACTCCACCAATAGGTAGACTGTATGTGACCGATCTGAAACTGTTTCTCCCGTGATTGTGAGGCCAAGCAACACTAGAATTTTCCATCATTTCGGCACTCAAAGGAGTTACCAGCTTTCACACTATTGGTAACAGGGAGGTAGCACACACACACACGCCTATTAGCACATAAGGTTCTGTTCATCACCTACCGTCTTCTTGCTTTCCTATCACCTTTATTACAAATCTACAAGCGGATTCTTCATCCCATAGCTCTGTTACTACCACTAAAGAAATACCGTTCGTTGTCCCATAAAACCACACTAGGTACTGAATTATTCAAAGTTCAGTTGATTTGCTTAAGCAGAAAACAGGCCCCACTAGCCGAAACTCTTTCATTTTGTGCTTGGAACTTATTCCATATTTTTGAGACACATAAAAAAGACACAAGTATGGTTACTGACTTAAGATCACTCCGCCAACCCATGTAATCTGAAAAATTCACTGGAGATTATTTAGCTAGTTCTTGCAAATTTATTGATGTAGGTGGCAGTGTACCCAGCTTGATAGCAGGAAACACACTGTTCTATTGCATCCCAAAGGTTACTAATACGTGAGGTATTTGGCAAAGCAGAATCGATAGAACAAGCAAAGATCGTGATACTCATCAATTTGTTTTCTTGGCCTCCACACATGCGCCAATGGACTGCAGTTCAGATGAAGCGGAGATTGCATTTTTGTCGAATAGTGCCCAGTTTGTCGGTAATGGCAAGCCAATCAAACACAGTCGTTTGAGTACGTGATTTCAGTGTTCATTCAAGGGAAATGGACCAGCCCGAATGGTATACTAGGGGGTATCTATGATCTTTCATGCTGAAAACTGACATCCATGGTGGAAACTTATAAATACGTTCGAATAACTACTTTTTCCTAACCAGCACTAATTTCAAGAATAAGGGGAGACATTGCTTCACCTGGTGGCCACTGATATAGAGTCAATAACAGAGTGAAAGCTGCTGAGATGTAAGCTGGAAGATATAAAGAGGCTAACCTCATTTAAGCATAGACGCCGATGTTTAATCTCTCATGTCAGGTGGTGCGACATGACCACAAATAATTAGGTTAGGCAAAGAGTGTTAACTAAGAAGAGTAAGTCAGCCAGCGTCGTCGGTTAATTTGGCTGGAACATGTTTTGCTCACGTGGAGCCAGAGACGACAGATGTTAAATGAAATCAGGCCAATTAGTGGTGTTAGGGATGGTCGAAAAAAAACATCGAAATCAATGTGTGAAGTCGCTGACCTTTGTTTACAGTCATGTGTGGTGTGAACCGTCCTAGCTAAGGTTCCCAAGAATAGAGGTACCAACGACTGATTAGTGTTGGCAGCATGGCTCAAGATCATTTGTAAAGGCACAGGTGTGTTCACTCTTTATCATCCTGCAGAATCATTAATTCTCTAATATTCGTCGTGTAATTATTACTTCCCTGCTGTATTTCCGTTTATTGTAGTTCCAGTTCATTTCTTCTTTTTTTTTCACGTGTGATTTCCTGAAGTATGGCAACTGGAACTGCTTAACTTTTGAGCAGATATATACTTCGATGATTCACACAGTCAGAAATTAATTATCCTCTTCATGACACAAAAGGTGTTTAGTCTAAACTCCGTTAAGATCTCCCTATGACTACACACTTGTCTGTGAAACTATTACTCAGAAATTATTTTAAATCGACAAAACTGTTTAATATTCATTTTCAAAAATATCTCAAATATCTTAAAGAAAAATATTCCACTCATGACAAATATCAGAGTGAAATTTGAAACACATTGATGCATTAGGTTTTTTTAAGGAGGTTGTTAGCGTCGGTGGAATAGCGGTTAGGATGCTCGCCGACCATGCACATGGTCCGGGGCTCGATCCCGGTCGGCGCACTCCCTTACCTCGCTAAGCCAGAAATAACGCTGGCAAAGAGGAAAGGTTGGGCATGAGGCTAGCAACCCCATCCTGTAAAAATATAAAATGCTACAGAAACTTCAAACCACTAGCTTGAAGCCATATGTTCCACTGGGAACGTGAAGGAATAAAAAAACGGGGGTTGTTAAAATAAACTAGTAAATCCTCCTCTCAAATACTGGAGTCCTCCATATCTGTTTCAGCATGTCTCTGCTTACCTACAATGTGTAAAGTGCTCCAAACAGATAAAAAATCTTTAACAACACCGGATCCTACACTCCTACACAAATTCCAACCTCAGTAATTGTAGAGCACTGGAACCTACTCTGCCAGTAGAGAAAAGCTTGAGAAATAATGTGCACTAAAAATACTTCATGTAAAAACAAGTGAATCCACCTTTCAATACGCCTGACACAGACTGGTATGAACCGAATAGATCAACCAGAAGTAAATATTTAATCAGATCATTGCAAACTATGAGACAAACAGCAACAAACTTTTGTATAGGAAGGAAATAACCCGTGATATAACTGAGCAAATCCACCCGCAAATGAGCCAAATTGTTGCAATTGCGTGTTTTCTGAAATAGATAAAAGATGATTCCGGTAAAAGTTGTTGTCCACATAAATTTCTCTCAACGTTAATCCATTGAGTTATATTAAAAATATATCTCATTTATTATCGTTGGTTACACTAAATACTCCTTTCAATTTTAAGGCAGAGTTGAAGACTTAGGCTAGAATGATAACGAAAGATTAGCCACTAAACTAATCACCTCATGTAATGCTAAAACACCAAAGTTCACGCTGGGCGGTATGAAAGATATACATACAACAAATGTTTTCTCATATCACTAAAAGTAAGCTGAGGTAATTAAGTATTATATAAAACTTCACTAAATTTATCGAATTCATTTCGGACTTTCCTGTTGAATGATTAGAGATGAGTTTTCGGCCTCAGGTTGACATATCGGCTCCTTGTGCGAGTACTTCAACGATGTCTGATTACTTAACTTGAAGTGAACTGGTGAATGATGACTAGCAGTGGAATCCTGGATGATCATTTCTTCCTATTTCGGACTGATACTGCTTGCACAAAGAGTGGCTTTCTTGGCCCGAGTGGTCTAGTGGAAACCGTTTTGGAGTTCAAAACTATGGATACTGGGTTCGAGCCTAAAAAAACACTATTACTCACAGAGGATTGCAAGTACATCCAGGTGATGAGTCCCAAATAGGACGAAATGTGTGTCCTAGATTCCACTGCTAGTCACCATCGACCAATAAACTTCACTAAAGCCTACAAAATAGAACCATTGATACTGATTAAGGCTTTTAAATTATCTAGTCACAAAATCATATTTACAATATATCTGACGACATCAAAGAAAAACCGGTACGGCATTCAGCATGTTCTGAAAGGCTGCATTCATCTATATATTA
Source organism: Trichobilharzia szidati (assembly GCA_944472155.2). Classification (NCBI taxonomy): domain Eukaryota; kingdom Metazoa; phylum Platyhelminthes; class Trematoda; order Strigeidida; family Schistosomatidae; genus Trichobilharzia; species Trichobilharzia szidati. The sequence goes on from OX235272.1 coordinate 53,516,552, forward strand.
TAAAAACCAATGACAAAGCACAATAATGAATCGGTACGCAAACACGGAAATTCGGAACATTTTCAGTTAGCACAAAGTATGTGAATATAAATTTGTAAAATACCATTGATTCCGCCTTTTGAATGGCACTCACTATATGAGTCATTGTGTGTTTCATCATAAACATGTCCTGAATTTTAGAATCCGAAAAATATAGTTAACAAATTCTGAATACATTTGTTAATAAAGCCCTTCGGTAGCATTATGATTATTATGATTATAATCATTGTCTCAATTTTTTTTTCAATATTTGCATATAGGCTGTCATGACGAGAAGATTTGGAAAACCTGAGGTGCTTGTACAACAAGCATGTGATATATTGAATTTGTTAACCTTTAAAGGTCATCATATATCAGTTGGCCTTAAACACTTCACAGATCTTCAGTTCCACTTTATTCTTAAATGGTGGTAAGTAGATTGATGATTGGTGGCTGCTATTCATCACACTTTCTATTTTTTTTCGTTTTAGCTTTGAATATGATATGATAATTACTTGCGCAAAATTGATACCAATTAGTATTTAGTAATAATATGACTGTGCATCGGTGGCACACCAGCAGAATTCTCACCAACGACTCATGTGGTCCAGGGTTTGATCCCCGGCCAACGCACTCCCACATCTCGCTAAACCAGTAATAAGACTGGTAAACAAGGAAGGTTGAGCAGGAGGCTAGAAACTCCACTCCGTAAAATCTAAAATCCGCTTCTGTCGAAAATTCAAAGCTCTATGGTGAAGCTCTATGTTCCACTGGGAACGTAGAGTAATAAAATAATATGACTACCAACCAGGTTATTTCAAAAAATTGCGATCTAGTACAAGTTTAGCCCACAGATTGATATGGTCTTCAAAAAAAATTGTTTCCTGATGGTATTCTCTGTTCTCAATAAATCAGGTTATGAAACAATATCCGTTTATCCTAATTCAAAGTTATCACTGATTCTCATTCACGAGGTCGTACAGCTTTCAACTTATGATCGCCAACTTTCAAAGCGGACAGAGTTTTGTAAGTGTATTGCTAGTCAGTGTAAAAAACTAGAAAAATAAGCAGCTTCGTATGGTATCTTGGTTACTTGATTTTCTGGGTGATATTGGCTTATGATGATACAATGTAAACTTTGCAAAAAATTACTAGACAAAGCAATAAGAAAACGTAATTTGTCTGGATCATCTCATGTAACACTAAAAGGCCAAAGCTCTCACTCTGGGCGGTATGACAGATATGCATACAACAAATCTTTGCTCATATCACAAAACAGCCCTAGTAAGGTGCCCCTTTAGTAGAATCCAATGAATATGCATTGAAGATACACTAGATGACGAAGAAAGAAAGTTGAAACAAACTCTGGTTGATAACAACTATCCAGAAAAGTTCATCAGGAGATATAAAGTAGTTAGAACATCAAGACCCACTCTCCAACTCGCCACTAAGAAAGACGTGTTCATCAAGCTACCCTATATAGGGGATTATAGCAGCTTGACAACTAGACAAAGATTGAACTCTGCTGTTAAAAAGACTTTTTATGCAGCTAATATCATAATCACTGAGAATGTGAAGCCAATATATCCGTCTGAGCCCTTTGAACATGCGAAAAAATGATGTCACATCCCACTGTATTTACCAATTTGAATGTACGTGTGGACACACATACATAGGGAGGACTCATCAATCTCTGCAAGTAAGGGCTGGCTTCAGAGCATATTCCTAAGTGGCTCCAGAAACAAATGGAATCTTCAGAACCCATTAATGGTGAGAACAGGAGACCTAGCTCACCTATTGAGAAACATATTATAGAGACAGGACATAAAATCGATGTTTACACGTCTAATAAACCTATCTATAAAATGTGTTTGGGACATATCCTAAAGTTTGTGGAAACCGTAGTGTGATGAGGAAGTTTACACCACCTTTGTGCGATCAAAGTAACAATTCGTTATCACACTAAACCTTCCTAGAAGTTAGAATTCATGGACTGGTCATTGAGTCGGGTCCCAGTGGTTGAATGGTATACGACCTTGCGTTGTTAGCAGGAGGTCCTGGGTTCGAACTCTGGTGGTAGGTGTGTACTGCCGATGACTCCCAAACTAGGATGAAACAGCTGTCTGTTCAGTACTCGCCGCTTGTTTTCAATGGTTCTCTAACTGATATCAATCCGTAATCGACTCATAAAAACAAAACTAATCCTTACAAACCAACTACATAAAATAGATGAACTTTGTTTTGATACCAACCCGAGATGTACTATTACCTCAGTTATTTGGTTAGATCTTCATTGTTATTTTGACCTTCAATATGTCCTCTTAACTTGACCTAAGTCTTTTTTCTCACCTCTTTATTGATTTCATATATATATATTCTATTTGAATAAGGCATTCCTATGACAAGTTCGTGTTTGTATCATATTGTTCGAAATGTGTTGTGCGCAAATACACTACACGATTCAGACAAATTACGGTCTTCTTATTGCTTTGTCTAAATTCAAAAAAGGGAATTAATTGTTTTAAAAAATTACTACTTATAAATCCTTCTCTGTAATGCTGGTTTCAAGATGATCCCACTTCAAAGCAAATACACTGAATATTTATGAAAAGTGGTCATTAACTCAAGTAGTAGTAGAAGCAATATGGTGGATTTATAATTTATTAATTTAAATGTTTTTATATCATCAAAGCAAAAATACTAAAGACTTTTTTTAGGTGATAAGTTCAGACAAAAAGAAAAAGAAGTGTTGGAATACCTATATATGTGTGAAGAATTCAAAGCATAGCTAGCACATTATGTAAAATAATACATAAATTAACAAATTTCAATTAGAACAGATGTTTATCCAACCAACCACCCCCACACACACAGATAGAATTACCGAAACTCACATGGTCAAAAATTACAAATTTAAATGGCGTATAGCATATAATTTACTTAGTATAATGAGAAAAGTAATACATTTGGAATTAAGAGTGAGTAGTAATAGTAACAATTGACTTAATAAGGAAGAGTATACAAATTGAATAGACAAAAATGAAAAAATGAAAAATTGGTAGAGCTAAAATATGATTGGGGATTACCACACTTTAGCATAGAGGGATTAAGACCATGAAAGTTTAAGGGGTTGAAGGAACTCCTTCTCTATACAGAGATCTGGCTTTTCTATTTCGACAACCACAGCTTCAGCAATACAGATGAGTCGGGTACGTAGGGATTTGGGTAAATTACTCTTTGCCTTGTAGATGACTTTGAAGGTGGAGGCTATAGAGATAGCGTGATCATTATCGACCAGATGTTAAATGATCGCGCTTCTTATTGCTCCACTTCCACCTTTTCGTAACCATGCAGGATAGTGTTCTTGCACCCTCTTGGACAAAACTCGTGTCGAACGATCGATATACCTAGCTCCACACGAGCAGGTGAATTGATAAACACACATAGAGTTGGTCAACAGCGGGATCTTGTCCTTCAGGTTATTGAACAATAATGGTCGACTAGAAAAGGATATTCTCAGGGATGCAGCAGGGAATGTTCTTTTCAGGGACTGTGATATCCTTCGTTTCATGATATCGGAAGCTAAGTCCCCTTTGAATTCCAAGCTCATGTAAAGTATCTTCTTGGGTACGGTTGATAGGTCAAGGTTTTTTTTGGATTTGAATGTATATTCTTATCTATAAAACGTGGTGGAAATCCATTTTCTATTAGGATTTCCCTCAAGATGTATAACTCATCTTCCACAGTTTCAGGGCTACATATGCGCCGATCTCTGTGTACAGAAAAAGTTCGTTCAACCTTTCCAACTTTCATGGTCTTAATCCCTCTATGCTAAAGTGTGGTAATCCCCAATCATATTTTAGCTCTACCAATTTTTCATTTTTTCATTTTTGTCTATTCAATTTGTATACTCTTCCTTATTACGTCAATTGTTACTATTACTACTCCCACTTTTAATTGTCCCCGTTATTATTTCACTTGTTCCACATTTGGAATTGTTTCAGTTACTCAACAACAAAAAAAAAAGAAAGTATAACTGATTTCAAGCTAGATTTTTCAAGAGTTGGTTTGTAGGGATTTGACTTGCCCTTTTTTTTCTTTTAAACTTAGCCACATATTGATATAAATTAGAGATTAACTGAAACGCAGGGAGTGAGTACTGGACAGCTGTTTCGTCTTAGTTTGCGTCAGTGACATAGCCGTTAGGACGCTCGCCGACTATGCACATGGTCCGGGGTTCGATCCCCGGTCGACACACAGCTGATTCCAATGGTTGACCTGCTAAATTTGGGCTACCGATATTATATGCTGAAAATTCCATACTTGTATCAAAAATATTGTGTGGAGTCAAGCTACAATAAAAATAAATAAATAAAAATAAATTAACATCGATCTGTCGTCAAGATTGAAAAATCATTACATCCCTTCTTTGATGATAGAAAGTTTAAATTAATTTTATCTGAGGATACTAACTGAAGATATCTAGTGATGTTTATTGAACTGTATACATCTCTTATTTCCACAAATGATTTTAAAGTATATTGGCTTATTGCGATAATAAGCCATCTTTAGGTTGGCTAGCAGTATTAATCCTTTCAGGAATAATAATTAGTTACTGTCTTTAGGCAACTTTCAAAGCTAACAAGTAACAATCACTACTAAGGGAGAAATTTGAAAGTGGTTATCTCCTTCGCTTATCTAGAATCATCGTTTCTACTATAGGATGGAAAGGCAGAGCACACCTTCATCAATCTGAAATCAGTTTGGAAATCTTTTGAATTCGGCATAAAGATCAAGGTTCGGATTTTCAACACCAATGTTAAGTCAGTCACCGCTACCGAATGGGTCAGAAACTTGGTGCATGCGTCACGGAAAGAATTCCTAACAGGTTACAGGGTTTTGTCAACAGCTGTCTTCGCTATTTTCATACTGAAGATCAAATGGCCAGAAAGAATAAGCAACAAGAAACTATGGGAAATACGCCGAAGAAAATGGAGGTGGATAGGACACACGCTGAGGAGGCCGTTGGATGACATGGCACACCAAGCCGCGAATGGAACCCGAATGGGAAAAGACAAGTTGGGCGTCTGACGGTGACATAGAGGAGATCTTGCGAGGAGGAGGTAAAAGCCTATGAACAGTGGTGGGACTATCTAAAGAGGACTTCATAGAATAGGAAAAAATTCAGAGGTGCTGTTGAAGCCCTATTTTCCACTCGGAATTCAAGGGAACAATAACGTAATGATAATAATAATCCTGTCTCTTGATTCTGAAAGATTAAATTTGAAAAAAGAAAACAAGTAGCTCATGGAAGAAGCTCTTTTCGGTGAATTCATTTTCTTTAGCCGCATTCATATACATCTTTTCCACGAAAGAGGATATTAACAAAGGAGATTAGTTGTCATAATCATATGTGCTTATCTTAATCAATACATAGGAGAAGTTGAATAAAAGTGTTGGAGATAGATAATGGGATAAACCATTTAATGAATGAATTGTAATCAAGATGCATGTAGAAATGGTATTTACAGATGTTCCAAATATCTTTAACCACCAGTTAAAAAAAGTACTTTAGTCTATGAAAAGCATCAACATTTATTTGCTGTATTTTGAGAACTGTGAATCATGGTAATTATAGCGTTATTTGAGAATGAGTTTCACAGACAAAACTTTGAAAAGTATTCTATACTTTGATTGGACACTAGTAACTAGTGTGACGTGTCTAGTCCTTTCTTTGGTACAGACTGAATTCTATCAGTCAGGTTTTGCAATGTGGCCACCATTCTAGGTAGCTCGCCATTAGATGGTTGGAGGCAATCGGCAGGAAGCCTTGGACCTATACTTCAAGCAAAGTATTGTGTTATAGTTTTCATTGTCTTTTTGATGGGTTAATAGATCAGAGTGAATATTTCAGTTGATAGATGCATATCTTATTTAGCTAAAATGACAGTTTTATTATAGTACTGCCTACAGAATAGCAATAAAAGTCAATCAGCATATTCCAGATTAGTTACTAAAATCTACCTAAATTTTAGTGTATATTCTGCTACCTCCATTAGAACACAGAAATTACGAAAACATCATGAAACGTTCACTTGACTAAGCGAATTCCCTTTACTTTTTTTTAGCTAAAGTACTGACTGATATGATCGAGTACCAATAATAATAATAATAATAATAATAATAAATCCACCATGTTGGTCTGTCTATCTGTCTGTTTTTGACATAGAACTTTGCACTGATGTGCGGCAGTTCAAGTCGCCACACTCCATGTAGCACACAAAGGAAGAGAAGAAAGTAGAAGAAATGCATATTATAGACAGTAAACAGAGGTGTGAGACAAAGGAATAGTGGTAACGAAGATCAAAACAGTTTCATTGGAAATCATAAGTCACAAGGAGTGGATGCATCTGCGCTAGTCATTGAGAACGATTTTGAGCCCTATCATCAAATGTCTCTAGCCGTTGGTTTTTACCGTCCCGAGGACCCCAACCAGTCAGGAAGTCCACATCTTCCTATGAGGCCTAGACTGTTGTAGATTTCACTGACTGGTGCCATGTTTTGGTTTGACTGCCGCTAGCTCTTTTCCAGCCTGACCCTATATCAGCTAACATTGCCAGACGAGGAAGGCGATGACTAGGTAGGCATAAGTAACACATGTCCTAATCATCTCAGTCGATGTAATTTCACAGCCTCGTCGACTGATTTCCCCTCCTTACCTAGCACTCGACGCCTTATATCAATATTGCTCACCTTATTATACCACTTCACACGGGAGATAGGACGCAGTCATCTATGATCAAAGACAGCTAATCTTTTCATGTCTTCCACTTTCAATGGCCAGGTCTCACAGCCATAAAGGAGGACTAAACACCCGTCATTCTTAACTCTGCTTACTTCTAATTTATAATATGAACCATTTGTGGGGAATGGCATCAGTTATAAATACTATCGATTTCAATAACCACTGAGTGTGTCAGTTGATTGTAGTCACAGAACTAATGAACACTTTATTGCAATTTATAGTTGATCATTTTACAGAATGAATCAACTTTTTCACCTGAATTTACATACATTTAGATTGACTGGAAACATTTTGTCTAATAATTATATCTGTTTTCTTGATCTACAAAAATGACAATGGATCAACAACAGTGATCCTGTCATCAGATTACTAAAAGTCACAAATGAACTTATTGATTTCTGATAATGTTTAGAATTGCTTATTCATTTAATGTGATTTGTGCATTTTTTTTCTTCTTCTCTGAATTCCAAAATAAAACTTTAAGTAACACCTTTTTGTTTTAAATAGATATAAAGCCATAGAACAATATAAGTTACGAATATTCGTCACAAGTTTAATCATGAACTGACGTCAGCTAGAGTACCATTTAAAGCCTGTAAATACTGGACATGTGTTTCGTCCTAGTCTGAGACTTTTCAGTGGAATGGACCCATGATCCTATAGCTAACACAGTGAGCCTAATGATCATTCAGCCATTGGAACGGAATTCAACACAACCATGAATTATAATTCTGGTGTGAGGATAAATACTGACCGATTAAAGCTGCTAGTTGATAATTAGCAGAGGTCAGAATTCATAGGCTAATGGATTCCATCCTGGAGACTGAATGGTCAATGGGTTGAAGGTCCTGGATTCCATCCCTGGTAGGCTCATAGTTACCTTCTGCTGAAGAGGCCAAGACTAGGATGAAAAAGATGGCCAGTACTCCCTGGTTTCCAATGGTACCCTAACTGATGTTAGATATGGTCAAACTCGAAAACTAATCAAATCCCTACAAACTAATACTTGAAAATATTTGTTGTATGGAGAGTTAGAGAAAGTAATCTGATGTTTATTATTTACTAATATTTTTCACATATGTGTGAATTTATAAACAAATGAGCAACAACAGAGGCATGCACTTCAAAATTGGCATATAAATATTTGTGCGTTGAAGTTTTTGTAGCAGTTTGGTTAAGTTTTGGGGGTGGAGTTGCTAGTACCACGCCCCAACCCTCCCTCTTTATCCGGGCTTGGGACCGGCTAGAATACTAGTGAGCTAGTAATCTAGGCGAGGTGATGCTCAACGGAAAACTCAGCGAGGCGTTTGGATTAAACACAGGAGTCAGACAAGGGTGCTTATTATCACCAATGATATTCCTAATTGCGGTGAACTGGATTATGCGTCAGACAGTGGGAAACGAGAAGACAGGGATATCCTGGACCGACGTGAAGAAACTAGAAGGCCTGGATTTCGTGGATGATTTATGTTTGATGTCACACAAAATCGAAGACTTACAAGCGAAAACGGACAAACTGAACGAAGAAGCAGCAAAGACAGGACTGACTCCAGGTGAACATAGACAAGACGGAGGTTATGAAAATAACCAACTAACCGACAACAACAGCAGCAACATCCACCGCCAATCACCATAACGGAAGGGATTTGAAAGAGGTTACTTCACTCACTTATCTAGGGAGCATTGTCTCAACTACAGGAGGAACGGACGAAGATGTCAAATCGAGAATCGGGAAGGCGAGAAACGCATTCATCAACCTGAAACCAATCCGGAAATCTTCGTCACTCACCATCAACAACGAAATTCGGATTTTCAATACAAACGTCAAGTCAGTTTGGACATATATAACCGTTTGGACATACGTCAAGTCAGTTTTGCTATACGGATCAGAAACATGGCGGGTCACCAAGATTATTTCCAACAGGTTGCAGACCTTTATCAACAACTGTCTTCGCCCTATACTGAAGATCAGATGGCCGGAAAGAATCGCCAACAAGAAACTATGGGAACAAGCAAAACAGGAACCAATCGCCCAACAAATATGCAGGAGAAAGTGGAGATGGGTTGGACACTCGCTGAGGAGGCCGTTGGTTGACATCGCGCGTCAGGCCATAGCTCGAGTGGAACCCGAAAGGGAAGCGGCGAGTGGGACGTCAGTGCAAGTGTGACATGGAGGAGATCATGTGAAGATGAGTTGAAACAGTATGGATTAACATGGATGCAGGTGAAAAGTACAGCAGAAGACAGAAGCAAGTGGAGGTGTGCAGTTGAAGCCCTATGTTCCACTAGGAACCCAAGGAAACAATAATAATAATATAATATATATATATCCCCCCTAACTGTTAATCCATCTATTCTCAAGCCTGGTGAGGGAGTGTCCATAAACGAGTATGAAGCTTTAGAGAATACCAAATAACGTCAGTCTGTATTGTGAGCAACAATAAACCTTAAGTAGCATTTTCCGTATATCTTGTGTCAAGCATGAAGTGAAATTATTCTTGAATATTACCATGAAGTATTTATCATCAGTTGAATGAAATGGTTTAATTTATGGATAACAAGTTTGCACATAAATTCTGAAAATCAGAAAATATTCTTGCTTCGTGATTGATATACTGACTGATTCTACAGAAATTCACCTGCTTATTTCGGTTCGGAGCCTTTTTCTGAAAGAATTTGAAGATGATATTACCTGAAAATTCCCATCGGTTGACAGCTATTAGCTGTTTGTAAATCATCAGTGATGTGTGATGTCACCCTCTTTTGGATAAAATATGGTCAAGTTAAACTTTAAGCTCCACTAACTACCAGTCAGCGAATGACCTTGAACGCGCCAGTCACATAAAAGAAGCATTTTCGGGTATAGAATACATCTATATATGGAAAAAAATGCATAAAAACTGGATAAAGGGGTTACAGAGTATGCCTTTCTGTCACATGTGATAAAACTATCTGCCAGTTTAGCATAGAAGTATCAATGGAAAAGTTACACCACAACCTATGCATACATATTCATCTAAATGACTATAAATGACATCGCTTTGCGATCCATTGACTGCTCTAATCCACTTTTTTAATCTTCCCCAAAGGCCTTCGATAGAATTGGTGTGGGTTCCTGTAATGGGAGCCACAAAATCATTACAATGGTTAACTTTGTGGTGAATATATTTCGAAGGAATGGCAAGGATTTATAACCTTCCCACTCATCTGTTGGTAATAATAATAAGTATTAAAGTACTTGACTTTCAATCTACTATTCTCTCTATGAATCCTTTCCGTAGAGGGGTATCACATAAAGCAGTCAGCCAAACATTATTCGCTCGTTCTCGACCACGGCGGCATGTTTTCTTTAGTAAGACAGTTTCATCTACATGTACGACAATACCTTCACCTTCCAATAAGGAAGTAAGTCTCTCCATTTTCCAGGATAAGATATCCAGGCAATGCTGGTACCAGTGAAATGTTGATACGAGACTGTTTTCGGTTTCAGCAACTGCACCTCTCACAAGCTGCTTTCAAACCCGGTAATTACAAATACACAAAATCTGGGTTAAGGAAAGATGGGATCTGACAAAAAATGTTCCTACAAAATATTAGAATCATCAGCTTACCTTCCCTGACTTGAATCAAGAGGAATAGAAGCTTCAACTCACGTGGATTAAATTCATTGAACCATTCAAGGTCAATAGTGTGAACGCACTCCATTGGTAGTTAGTGGTGCTTAAAGTTTAACTTAGCCCTGACATGTACATTTGATCAAAGAGTTATAGAATAAGTTTTGAACGGTTGAAGTGAACTTTATATTGTATATTTGTATCGTATACATTTAATATGTTTCTGTAGAATACTCTTCTTTTTCATTTAGCCCCTTAGCAGACACAAAAGATGACTGTATGTTATTTTACAACTTATCATCAGCTCATTTGGCAACTTTTATGGATGAACAAAAACAGAAAGCATCCAGTATACGATTTTTATTAGACGATGAAGAATCCAGTGAACCTTCAATTAAAGATGATTATCATCGTGTTAAAAGATCTCACACTGATTCTTTTTCACATGAATCACAACATCGTCAATACAATGATGAACAACATATAACTAATCTGGTTAGAACTGAAGCTTGTTCTAGTGATTTTATTGTTCCACAAGATGATCCAGACTCTAGTGATTTAGAAAATAAAGGAAGTATTACAATTTTAACAGTTCGATCGAATAGAATAACGCCTAGCAGACGATGTAATTCAAGTAGATATCCTTCAAATATTTCAAAATGGATTTCTCTTCCTGTAAGTTTAATTTATATGCTTTTTAGATGGTATTTTAATTCAGTATACGGCTGGTTTGTTTTATCTCGCTGTATACTTGAGATCTCAAATGACTTTAATAACCTGGATACTTAGATACGTTGGCTTATCGATATTTTTCAATATCTGTTAAGTTCGATACAAATGAAGACATAATTATCAATATTTCCAATTTTAAGTTCATCTAAAAAGCCCAACAGGCATAACCAATATTTACACTCTGATTGTGAGCAGAACAAATGGTCCCAACAATCTCATATATCTCAGTTGTTAGATTTCCCTCACGAAACAACATCATTTAGGGAGACTATTGAGAACCAGGGAGCACTGGACAACTGTTTCGTCCTATTTTAGGACCCTTCAGCAGTGCATAGCCACGACCCCGCTAGGTGTCGAACCTGGCACCTTCAGGTTACATGACCAAGCTCCCTAACCATTCAGCCACTTTGGAAAGAGTCCACTGACTCTCGAATTATAACTTTGACAGGTCGCGTGATATTTCACTGCTCTCACCACTGTCTTCGATGACCATCCACTTCACTTTGACATGGTGGCTCCCATCGGTCAAAGATTCCCATTGCGGCTTCAGGTACTCCATCCAGTAGCTGTCAGGTAGCTGACGATCGATATTCAGATAATAGGATTTGTGGGGATTTTTGACTACTTACAACTGTTAGATTGTCGTCACGAAACAGTATCAGTTAGAGAGATCACTGAAAACAAGGGAGCACTGGACAGATGTTTCTTCTTACTTCGGGATTCTTGATAAGTGCTCATCCATGACCCCACCAGGAATCGAACCCACGACCCTCATATTATGAAACCAAGCTCTCTGACTATTCACGTATGCTGATGTATTCTTTATAAAACACCAATCATATCAAATTTGCTGAGATATAGACAAATAAATCAATGTAGAGCTCTGTACATAAGAATATTAGTCTAAGGCTCTCACTATGATAAAGATGCAGAAGGAAAGTGAACTCAAAATGATATTATAAAAGATAAAAATACATCTGAGAGTCATACAGTTTGAAACAACCACATGTAGTCACACTATAAAGTTTTCTAACAAAAATGTCCAGTAAAATGGTTTAAAGAAATACACTGTATCACTTTCTACAGTTAAATTAAGATATTAAGAACACAATATTCAGTGAAGAGACTCTTTCCAACGAATTTATTATCAAGCTGTACAATTGTATATATATGGTTTTTAAGAAATTATATCCGATGAGGGAATTAGGTCAAAGGTGTGAATACATGAAATAATAATAGTATGAAATGCAATTAAAATGTTTGTGATTATAATCATAGTTTAATGTCAAGTGGCAAAACAATTAATGTCATATATAGAATCACATATAAGGTGCATAGATTTTGGAAAGGGGGTCATAGTTATAAGATTAGTAGACGAATATAAAATGTTGCATAATATGGTGTGAAATTTGATAAGATAGAATTCAATATTGTAAAAATGAAAAATATAAAAATTAATAATTTTGAGTTTAGAATGACAAGTGGGTCAAGTGGAAAAGATTCAGAGTGGGAATATTAATAATAATAATAATCGTAGTAATAAGGGAAAAGTACATACAATAATTAAATAAACAAAATAAGTAAATGTCTATCCCTCTACGGTCAAGGCAGAAGTAGGGATTGTACATACTTCTTTTGTACACAAAGGTCTGGCTTAAAGTCATGAATTGCCAAGGCCTCAGCTGTCTTTAGAAGTCTGTAACGAAGAAAATGCGGGAAGTTATCATGGATTCTATATATGATCTTGAAATCATGGTCAGGGTTGACAGAGTGACAGAAGTCGACCAGGTGTTCCAGAATAGAGCTCCGCAAACACTTCCTTTCTCTCTTGTAAAACCATGCTGGAATATGTTCTCGTATCCGTGTGGAAAGCGTCCTCTGACTACAGCCAATGTACCTTGCTTCACAAGAGCAAGTGGACTGATAGATGCACATGAGGCGGCCAGACGGGGTAGCTTATCTTTTACAGAGGTAGAGAACAACTTGCGGCTAGTGTACGTGATATGTAATTTTGCTGCATAGAACATCTTACTGACTGATTTAGAGAGACGATTTTTGAGCATATCTGAAGCTTGATCACCTTTGAATTCCAAGTTCATGAATAAAGTTTTCTTTGGAACTGAGTCGGTGATCAGTTTAGACTGCTTATCTTTCATGTTGCTGTCAATAAATCAGTTAGGGTAACCGTTTTCTGTGAACGTGGCTTTTAAGAAGTCAAGTTCTGAGTCAACGCAATCAGAACTAAAAATTTTCCTTATCCTAAAGCAGAGCGAACGAATAAGGTTCCTTTTCCTGGAAATAGGCACCCAACTGTAAAAATTAGTTAGTTGTCCGTTCCATGTACGTTTCCGGTGGATAGATATGTGTCTCAATCCCACTGCGATTATTCATTTATATTATTAAAAACGCATTCACTCATAAAATCGTACTATGTTAGTAGAGAGTTATTCAACAACGGAGAAGTAATTACGATACAGGGAAGTGTTGAAAAGTCTTCAAGTGAAAATACTTGTCTCACTATATATAAATAAAATAGGCATTTATGATACATAAGACTTCCATGAGCGAATTTGTTAAATAAAACTCAAAATACAATGAAATCCAATTTTCAATTTCTTACCAAATAAACTTATTTTTTAGTTATTTTATTCCTTTTACGTTCCTCATGGAACATACGGCTTCCAGCTACAGGCTTGAAGTTTCTGTAGCATTGGTGTTTATTTTTACGGGGTGGAGTTTCTAGCTTCACGCTCAATCTTCCCACTTCACCGATCTTATCACCAGCTTAGCGAGGTGTGGAAGTCTGTCGGCCGAGGATCGAACCCCAGACCACAGGAGGCGTGGTTGGCAAGCCGTCTACCACTGTACCACCAATACACCAAATAAATAAAAAGCCTAAATAATATTATAATTAAGAAAGACGTTTCCTAATTACATTCATCACTTCTTGTGTTTATCAATTTTATATATTTTTTTGCAGGAACTTGAAATAACACGTGAGACAAGTGAATCAGAAATAAAACCATCTGAAGTGAAAGTGATTACAGTACGTACACAGCCTCCTGATACGGGAATTAGAAATGGTCATCAGATCAACGGGACTGATACCCTGGCTAACAATACAGTTGTTAATAATCCCTCCACCGTTAGTAACAATCTTTGTAATTATTATAATTACTATGATACAACACCAGATGATGTAAGTCAGTTAGTTGTATTTTCCACCGGTATAAATATATATTTTAATATTTTACAATAATAATAGTAATAATGAATATTATATATTCTACCTTTTTCCTACATTTCACAGGATAACCATATTTATATATCTGAAACAGTCATAGGAAAACAGAAACAACAAATTAATGAAGCACAAATTGACGAAGAATCTTTAGCAAGTGATGAATATTTACCTGACAGTATGAATATAGCACGAACATCCCCGATATCAATGTCAGCATCAAAACCAACAGATAGTCAATTATTTATTGATCTAAACAAACTAAAAGATAAAATCGATAGCAAAATGAAAATACACTATGATCAACCAGAACTCCTTAAAGTGAGTATGTATTATATGACCTACTATTGTCTTTATTTCATATATATTACTCTGTTTTATTACTTATTAAGGTGGATATTTCTCTTTTTTCATGTCTGTCTTGCTGTCTGTCTGTCCGTTTTCGACATACAACTTTGCACTAATGTGCATCAGTTCAAGTCGTCACACTCCATGTAGCACACAAAGCAAGAGAAGAAAGTAGAAGAAATGCATAATAGAGACAGTAGACAGAGATATGAAACAAAAGGAATAGTAATAACGAAGAACAATATAGTTTTATCGGAAGTGGATGCAGCTGCGCCATTGAGAACGATTTTGAGTCATATCAGTGATTTTCTCCAGCCATTGGTTTTTACCGTCATCCCGAGGACCCCAACCAGTCAGGAAGTCTACACCTTCCTACGTGGCTGGCTGGCTTAAACTAACTGTTGTGGATTTCATTGACTGCTGCCATGTTTTGGTTTGACCGCCGCTAGCTCTTTTCCAGCCTGACCCTATGCCAGCTAACATTGCCCGTCGTGGAAGGCGATGCGCAGGCATGCGTAACACATTTCCTAACCATCTCATTCGATGTACTTCACAGCCTCGTCGATTGATTCCCCCTACTAACTTTTTTTCATAGTTTTTATCATAATTAATTTCAGTGGTAGACTGCTTCAGCGTCGGTGGTCCAGTGGTAGCGTACTCCCCAGCCATATGGAAGATACGGAGATGATTACGGTTTGAAGAGCTCCTAAGCCTTGTCGATCTTACTAGCCAGTTATAAGCATGAAAAAGAAGGAAGATTGCTTGCAAGACTAACAACTCCACCCTATAGGAACACCACCATTTCTTTGGAGACTTCAAAAGCTAACAGCCCTATTTACTATACAGAATATATGAGATAGGAAGAAAATAGCTTCATTCATTAAACAAAACTTTATGATGATTTCTATACCTTGAAGGTACATACAATCACAATCACTTTTTGTCATTATTATCATACCAAAAGTGTTTTAGAACTGATTTTACTAAAGTGCTTTCTCTAACTTTTTCCTTAAATAAACTTAATATGTCGGTGAATACATACACTATCTATGATTAGTGAATACTTACGTAGAAATAAAATTGACAACAAATCTAACAGTACAAACTAGAACCCTAAATAAATATTTCCAAGAGTTTGGTTTTTAAGGATTAGTTTTTTTTACGAGTTGATCACGGATTGATATCAGTTAGAGAACCATTGAAATCCAGGTGGGAGGACTGGACAGCCAACTATTTCATCCTACTGTGGGAATCATCGGCAGTACGCACCCACTGGGATTCTAACCCAGGACCTTCCGGTAACAAGCCGAGCTCGTATACCATTCAACCACTGGGACCCGATTCAATTGCAAGTCCATGAATTTTAACTTCTACCAATTGGTGATTTAGCGTGACCACCAACCGACTGATAACAATCCGTGGTCAAACTCGTATAAACAGATCTAATCCTTACAAACCAAACTCTTGAAAATTATTCTGATGCTCGTTAGTGACTTGCTACAGGATAGAGTTTCCTGGAGTTCAAGTGAGAAGTCGTGACCAGTGAGGTTCATCCAGTCAAGTGTGAGGATGGATGTCCCATCCACGAAATCGGTTAGTGGTCGTGCTAAAGTCACCACTTGGTGGAAGTTAGAATTCATGGAGTGGCAATTTAATCGGGTCCCGGTGTCTGAATGGTATACAAGCTTTTCTTGTAACTGGAAGGTCCTGGGTTTGAACCCTGGTGGTGGGTGTGTACTGCCGATGATTCTCAAAGAAATAATAATAATGATTTACTTTATTCCAAAAACAGTACTTGTGATACAGAATGGAATTTTCAGCATTAATCACAATATTGCATCTAATTTCCTCAAATTATAAATAAAATTAATCACAAAGAAAATTTGTCTACATTTACAATAGGGTTAATATTAAAAAAAATAAATAAAAAATAAAAAACATGCAGCATATAAAATGGAAATAATAATAATGATAGCAGCTAAGGTAATGATAATAATAATAATAATACAAGTGAAAATTGCCGTCAGCTTGTTTCACACAGTATTGTCGATGCGGTAAACAAATCCTTGCATGATTAAAAATATTGAATATGATGTTCTCTTTACATGATATGGTGAGGGGAAAAACAAAAATTACAGCAGTCATAGAGATAAGTTGGTGTTTGCAGTTATGAAAGTGAGAACAAGCAGCAACAGGACCATAAATATAATAGAAATAATAAAAGTAAAACTTGAAGGTATATAAGGATGGATGGAGATTGTTTATTTACTAGATGAAAAAAGGTTAGTCAATTCTTGCCTGACGCTATTTTCATCACATAAAATACGTGCCAAGTATGGTATCATAGAATTTTTATACTTAGACGTGCGAACATACAGTTTTCTGAAGTTACTTCTTGTTCTACCTGAGGAGATGCAAGGTGAAAGCTGAGAGTAAAGTGGATGCTCCAAGTCAAACAAAATCCCTTTAGCAAATTTACTGCATGAAGTCAAGTGCCTATCGACAACGACGTTAACTATGTAGTCCACTGGGACACCACTCATCCTACTGACAGTCTTCAGCATTCTACGAATTGTGACAAAGTCCTTTTTAAGCAAACCAGGAAAGAATAAGGGTGAACAATAAAGAAGAATAGGTAGGATGCAAGAGTTTATGAACTGTAAGAGGAGGGGTTGAGTTATACCCGAGTGCCTTAACTTCTTAATGTCAAATGTCAGGCGGAATATTTTACTGGAGATCGCTGAGACATGGGAAGACCAGGAGAGATCAGAAGAGAGAATAAGTCCAAGATACTTAATTTCTGATTTAATTCCTATATCATTGTCATCAATCTTACAACTGTCATGAGAATCGACGGCTTCTTTTAACTGCCGTTTACACCTTAAGCTAAAATTAACAGTTTGACACTTAGAAGGATTCAGTTTAAGACCGTTAGACTCAGACCATTTACTGACTTCCGACAGAAAGCTATTTATTTTGGTACAATCCAGCTGGGAGTTAACAGCCATTGAAACAGTTAAATCATCAGCGTACTTCACAAAATTTATTTCATCAGACTGAGGCAAGTCATGTAAGAAGAAAGAAAAAATAAAAGGAGAAAGGACAGCGCCTTGAGGGACACCAGCTTCAGTAGGCAATGAAGTGGAAGACTTCCCTTTATACATGGTGTACTGCTTTCTTTCTGAGAAATAAGAGTGTAACCAGTTAACAGCCCAACATTCTGTTTGACTTACAGCAAGTTTATTTAACAAGATGTCCCTAGGGACCGAGTCAAAAGCAGATGTATAGTCTAGGAAGGCACAACGGACAAATTTAGCCCCTTTGTCTAGACTGGAAGCAATGTTATGATATAAGACGGCGGCTGCATCTAAAGTGCTTCTACTGTGCTTATAAGCAAACTGTTTTGGGTCATTAAAGGATTTAAGAGAGGGTGCAAGACTAAGTAAAAGTAGGATGAAACAGCTGTCTGTCCAGTACTCGCTGTTTGTTTTCAATGGTTGTCTAACTGATATCAATTCGTGTTCAAACTCGTATCAACTAAGTAAATAAGTTGTGTCTATATAAATAACGTAAATGTTAAGAATATTGACTGAAGTATTCCTGAAAATCTTAGAACACCCTAAGTATTTCCTTCATTTTTCAATTGATGGCATTCACCACTGAACACTCTTATTTTCCACAGAGTGTATTCTTCTGTGTAGATACTTTAGTTTAAAAAATATGCTTCCTCAGTGTTTCTAATTGTACTTCACAATAGTTCGAATGTATAGTTAACTTTTTGAAGTATTGTCTTCTTGTCTACAAAAGGAGGTTTAGCATTTGATCCTTTTGAAAAATCAATCAAAATTAAACAGTATTTTGCATTCTAGAATAAAATATAAATGCTACACTGTAATCATTATTCTGTTGAAATATTTGACATAGTAATGAATACAAATAATTCTTTTTTAGAAAAAAGCCTCAAATTTTTAAAAATATTTGTTATGAACAATGTGAATAGTTATGTGTGTAACTGAAAGCCACTAGAATTAAGAAATACTAGTCGCTGGCAAAATTACAGGACACAATATAAGCAAATATGTAGTTTCGGTAAATTCTCATCAGGCTTTTAAAGTTACATAGCTGAATTATTAATCAGAAGCATTCGAGACAACAGAATCGGATCAATAGAATCAAATTTCAGGGATGCGAATTAGTGGATAACAATAGCGGTAATAATAATAGTAATAAATTAAAAAACTAAGATTAAAATATACAAATACAGCACAGCATGATAATGACAATAAAGTTAGCAGTACAAATAAAAATAATATTTACAGTTATCTGGTATCAACTCCATTATGGATAAGATTTTTTGATAAATCACACAGTGTTACCCAGTAATATTAAGTGATGACGTTTCGAGCACAAATTATTGCTAATAATCATATCAAGTTGTATGAGTAACTTTTATACTTATATCTGGTATCAACGTTGGAGATAACTATTTTAGGTAGGGGCTGAAAGCCATGAGATGTAGAGAGATTGAACGGACTTTTTCAAAACATAGAGATTGGGCTGAAAATTTTTTATGGCAACTGACTCAGCTATACTTAGCAGTTGGACGCATACGAACTTAGTGAATTGAGGTAGCACATTGTATAGATTTGTAAAGGCTAACCTTTTATAAATCTTGTGCTCCAAATCCACAAGCAACGTCAATATGGAACTTCTGATTGGCTTCACGACTCCTTTACCTAACCACGTTGGACAAGGACCAATAAGACGATGGCAGGTTTTCCGAGTTGTTCTACCTATGTAAATGTCTCCACATGAATAGTTAAACTTATAAATGCACACTGAAGTGGCTATTAAGGTACTGATGAGTTTTCGTTTGTAGGCAAGTGGTACAAGCGACCTGAAATGGGTGTATTGGCCAATGTGTGCCCTTGAATCCAAACTTAGAACAGTTATCTATTGCGGTGACTCCGCATAACTGTAAATATTGTTTGTACTACTAAGGGCAGAAGAGAAGTCGTCAACTTTTCTATTGAAGAAAATCACATCATATTTATGCATTTTTAACCACATTAAAAGTCGACTAGGTCATCGGGTAGCAAACTGTGCTGATTGGTTAGCGATTGGCTCAAGGTTTTAGCAAAGAGACGAGAAGTCGTCCAGTGAGATGATTTCCAGACCACAACATAAACTAAATCAAGTTTTGAGGAATAAACACTTCTACTCCTGCAGCTATTGACTTAAAATATTGACTTCACTTTCGGCCACTGCCAACTAGTCTGCATCTTTATACTGCACATTCCACACTGCTAACTTTATGATCAATATTATGCTGGGTTATATTGGCATATTTTAATCTTAGTTTCACGATTTATCATTATTATTACCGCCATTGCTATCCACTAATTCGCATCCGTGAACTTTGACTACATTTGGTTCTATTGATCCAAATTGTTTCAAATGCTTTTGATTAATATTTTACCGAGTAATTGTAAAGCCTGATTAGAATTTATCGAAACTACATATTTGCTTAAATCGTGTTCTACAGTTATCATGACGGGAATATTTAAATTGTTTAACATATTTATCGATGGTATGAATGTTATGTGCTTAATAACGCATTTAAACAATTCCCAACGTTGTCTGTGGACTTATTGACATTAGACTGTTGGTAGACAATGCTTGAATCAGAGAAATTCAGTTTTCCTACAGTTAAGTTACAGTAGTAACTAATAGGCATTGTACATGAGGTGGCTCTCTTAGCTGATTAATCTAGTGCATAACTCTTCGGAGTCCAAAACGATAGTTACCGAGTTCGAGTCTTAGGGGGAGAACCATCAATTATCGGAATACAGTGCAAAGCAAACATGTATCCTGAAATTCGATACAGCTAAGGCCAGTCAAATAACATTAAGCTGAAAGCAACGGATCCGTAGTAAAAGCCCATATGCTAACAGGGAGACAGATGTTTAGTTTATTGAAATTGAATACACACCAAATGCTTCGATAAACAAAACTACAAAGTGCATTTAAGTATTTGTTACTGAAAAATATGAAAAGCTGTTAAGGTGTCATAATAGACTACCAGTCCAGAGTAGTGAATTCGATAAAGAGCAATAGCTAATTAGAAGAAAGTATTACACATAATATTAAGATGCTTGATCTTTGCGTTTGCTAATATTTACCCGCTTATTATGTCTACATTGCTGAAGAGAATGATGCTTCATATGAAAATAGCTATTTTTCTAGCCTGAAAACCCCATTGCAAATTTGATCAAGACAATTCGGTCAATAAATATGAAAGAGATATGGAACATTAGTCTCTTGTTAAGTGACCCTTGGAGAAATCAAATGCACGATAAATTCACTATATCTGAATCTCTACTTAAATGTAAGGTTAACAGTTAATTCACTTTAAAGCTAAAACAAAGTTAAATGAAATATGCTTTCTGTGAGAAAAAAACTAAACTACAGTATGTAGGAATCTCTTATCTTTATTAACTTGCTGAAGACACCGAAATATGACGAAACCTGAAGTTAGGTTAGGGAGAAATATCCACTCGATTATGTTATTCTTAAAATGATGACTATTTACAACTTGCTACTGAACCATTCTCGGATTTTAATATACATTTAACTGACTTTAGTTGAGAAATATCAGTAAACATGAATGAAGGAACATGATTAGGTTTATTCATCCCAACCTACACACTATATAAGGATGCTAACAGACATAATTTGTAAATGCAAAGTCAATGGCTTTCAATTTAAAACTGTCTTCTGGATGATGTTTATTCACAGTAAAAACCCATATCTTATATGTGTAAACAACAATTATCAAACACTCCTTATGATAACTGTGTTTCATCATACAGCGTATTAAAGACCTACACGCAGGTAGTACTGTTATGCTAACAGTAGACTTAGGTTAGAGAGAAATGAAAGATAACACAAAACCACTCGTTTGTTGACCAAAGAAATAATGCAGAACTTTGGACAGAAGTATATCAATTAGAGTTGCTACACTTCAAAGCACGCGAATAGACATATGGAGAAAAGAAACATAGTGAACGTTCAATGAAAAAGACTTACTGAAGAAATGATAATTGGACTAAGATTAGTGAAGCTACTGACTACTCTTCTAACACTTTTGGAGAAAATCTAGATCACTTAACTAGGGCCCAAGTAATCAGTGAAACCAACAGGTAGTATTTCATCATGAGCTGACATCGGTTAGAGAACCACTGAAAAACCTAAGAATACTGGACAGTCATTTCTTCACATTTCGGGAATCTTCGGTTACAAAGCGAGCTCATAGACTTTTCAGCCACAAGAACCCAACTCAACGGCCAACCCATGAATTCCGACTTCTGCTAATTCACGATCTAGAGTAACCACTACTAACTGTCATCCATGGGGAGCGTTTGTCCTCAAACCTAACCATCTGTACTCTACTGGTCATGACTTCCAGAAAGTCATAGGCTCGAACCTCAGTGGTTGCGTACTGATAAAAAGTTCCAAACTAGGCTGACGAAACAACTGCCCAGTTCTCCGAGGTTTTTGAATGCTTCTCTAACCTATGTCAACTCACGATGGAATCCTCAAACCAACCAAATCCCTATAAACCATCACTTCAATAGGTAGTAGTAGTTAATAGAGATACCCATAGTAAAATTTTGAAAAACATATGTAGGTGAACAGTACATTTCTCAGTCTCATGATGAAACCCTCCATGCAATTAAACAAAATCCCTACCAAACCAATACTTGAAAATTTGCTCTAATAGACAAAACTTTATAAATAAATATTAACAATAAGCCAATCATGGTGATTTGTCAATAAAACGATAAGATTTTGCATGTGCATTGCCTAACTAACAGTAAGAATAATAATGATTCTTTTAAAAGTAACTCTATTAATAACGCAAATGACATACTCAGTGGTTTGTACTGATAAGGATTGTGAAAAACCACATGATTATACAAACAAACGTTTAAATGTGTAGACGTAGTAAATAGAAAAAAACAAAAAAAGATAAACAGGCAGATTACGTAATGCTAAGAAAACAATACTGTTCAAACGCACATATATTGTTCTAAATTTTATTTACCTCAGGAAATCTTCAATGCTAGATTGTCTGTCACAGAGATAAATAAACCAAGTTCTAATGAAGATGCAGCAAGACTAAGTTAGGGTTGACAAAAATAGTGATAAGAAAGGAATTAAAGGTACAGTATAAAGAAACAGTGGTAATGGAATCATTACGTGGTTGTTATCATGTGCATTGTAGTACAGAACTGACCATAGTAGTGCAGATATATTTATATCATTTGGTTAACTTAATTAGAATACTGCATTTTTATCTGCCTTCTATCTTACTTGGGTGCGTACTACTGAAGAGTCCCAAACTAGGACGAAACGGCTGTCCACTACTCCCTGGTTTTCAGTGGTTCTCTAACTGAAATCAATCGGTGATCAAACTTGAAATTAATTTTATCTGTTATATAACCTTCTCCAATCTTTGAAGATATAACTTTCATCTTTTGAGTTTCGCTTGATGCGTAGACATAAGATTCAGGAACTTAAGCGACTACATAGTAATGCTGGGTACTATATTCATAATCTATCTGCCTATTATCTTCACTTGTAAATAGCCCAGTAAGAGCAACAATTTCTTAGTGATGCTCAAATACTTTTCAATTCCTACGGGTAAGTAACCATGAACGGTTGTAAATCCCATCTGAGAAATCAATTATGAAATTATTTGGCTAATAACTAGGCAATTCATAAAATTAGCTGAAAGTATATTACTTTTCAGAGATAACAAAAGTTGACTCTTATCTATTATGATTTACGATGAAAATGTTCTTTAATCTTTAATACGAAAAACAGAAGAAAATTGACTTGCTGAGAGCAGATTGTTCAAAATCTGATAAGCAAATTCAGGAATGTCAAACTCAATTGAAAAAAAGCCGAAGTCATTCTGAGTACCGCCTTATTTTACTCCCGACAAAAGTTAGATTCAATGAGTAATGCTGTTAAAAACCCTATTGATGTGGAAGAGCTTACCAGATTTTCGCACAGAATAAGTGCTACTAATGGTGTAATCGCTCCGGATAACTGGACACAGGGAGATCCCAGACGGCCGTACCCTAACAAGGAAGAGATCCGACGGGGCTACCTAGGACATATTGATGATGCTGGCAACTTTCGACAGTGTCTGTGGGAGGCTTTGTCAGAAACTGCAGCAGCTACCGCCTCCATCTCTGTCTCTTCCACACCACCCACCTCCAGTAATTCAGGTGCAAACAACCCATCCAGCCAGAATGTCGGATTATCACAAATGCCTGTATATCACTCAAATCAACCCCAGTCCTCAGTATTGCCTTCAGTTACTTGTTCTCCGAATATGATCTTACCTGGCGTCAACATCGCTTCTTCATCGATCTCTATATTACAAGCTGGTACTTCAGCTACATGGGCCGCTTAAAATGTCAATCCTGTTGCAGGGACCTCAGATCTAACTGCTCCTCAAGTCCCATCCTTCCGTCCACCTTCAACTGCACTAGCTGCTAAGCTGACAGGTGCGAATGTGATGGAGCCACATTCCCATAATATGACACTCCCTCCGCCTCCTCTCAAACCTGTAAGCAATCAAGCACAAGCAAGTCAACCAGTATCTTTCCGGCCAAACGGTGCCCCGCCCCGACAACCCAGCACCAACTCTGGAATTCGACAAACATTCCCTATATCCCCAGCTTCTTCCGGATCACAACAAATGCACTACTCACATGGTGATACACATCCAGGTTGTATGCAGAGTACCGAGCTATCTTGACCGCATACTAAACGCTCTCATCAGAAACGTCCGGGAACAGAATATAGTGAACTTTCATCCAATTCCGCTAGTGATTCCACCAGTGGTGAAGAATGATTTAAGTTAGCTGAAAGTATATTACTTTTCAGAGATAACAAAGGTTAATACTTATCTCTTATGATTTATGATGAAAATGTTCTTTAATTTCACTTAATTTCAAGATTAAATAAACAAATAAGCGAGGATGTTATAAGCATCTCATTAAATTGAATTGAATTTTAGATTTTTCCCATCGATCGATTGGACCGAAGTGCTCGGTCTCAGGTTGACATGTCGGCTTCTTGAGCAGATGCTTCGACGATGTCTGGGCATTTAATTAGTATTTAAATGGTGGTGCTGACGAGTCCCAAATAGGACGAAATACGCATCCTGGATTCCACTGCTAGTCACCATCCACCATCTCATTAAATGTTCAAGAGCATCGGTGGCACAGCAGTAGAATGCCTCATGTAGTCCGGGGTTCGATCCCCGACTGATGTACTCTCACACGTCGCTAAGCCAGTAATAAGACTGGTAAAGAGGAACGATTGGGCATGAGGCAAGCAACCCCATCTCGTGAGAATAAACACCACTGCTACTGAAACTCCAGGCATCGATCTTGAAGCCTCATGTGCCACTGGGAACGTAAGGAAATTAAAAAAATGTTCAGGAATTCTATATCTGGTCTTCATTGGTTAGTTTTATTTTTCAATCAAATTTTGTATTACGTATAATTTTCGAAATCTATTTATTATTATTATATTTATTGTATTTTAGGATTTGAATAAAGCACTTACAAATCTTATTCAACAATTAGAGGATAATTCATATCGATTTAATCAACTTTCTATTATAGAACAATCAGGAAAGACAAATTTATCAAAAACATTTGAAAAGTCAACTGATAAACAAAATACTTTAAAATCTTTATGGGAATCATTAGCATTTTTAGATGAACCAGAAAAATCATTGAATGAATTTGTTGAAGACCGAGCAACATCATCTATATCAGAGTCATCACAGTCTTTAAGAGTTTGTGAAAACTCAGGGGAACAGACAAATGCAAATATTGAACAAATTAAAACTACTGGTTGGGAACAATTGGATTTAGCCTTGATTTGGCATTTAAATTATACAACACGCCTACTTGATCGAGTTTATCCTGATCATATTTATGAAAATAATTCACAAAAATTATACTCTTCCGATGCATATATTCTTGATGTTTCTGAAAAGCTGGTTAGTAATAATGGATGCAGTGAAGCGCCTAATTTAATGCTTAAATCAATACATTCAGCATGGTCTGCACTTGCCTTATCAGAACAGGTAAGTAATAATATATGTGTAAAACTTGGTCAGTGTGGTAGTAAGTAATTCCATATTAGTTTGTTTATTAGATGTATCACACAGTGAAACAGTATTAGTATTTACTGGATGACGTTTCGAACAGAATTTATTGTTCATAATCATGCCATCAACTATAATCACACGACTTCGAAAAGTGAGTTGTATAGTTTTCTTTGTCTTCTCCTATTTGTCCTAGGGGGTAGTAGAATTTTTCAGATATCTGGGTGGACAGGTGTTGAATCATTCCCACTACACATATTTACCGATACATAGGTCAGAGTAGTAGAACAAGGGCAGTCAGACTAGCCGAGCATAAAAACCCAGCAGAATCTAGATTAGTTGACGCGAATAAGATAAGAAACCTAGAGAATAGTTCAGCTATACAACTCACTACATGCAATTACACACAACCATAGAATAGGATGGATGGGATAAGATGACAGTTTTAAAATCTAATGTAACAGAGTGGAGGGAGAAATTGATAATAGAAGCTTTGTTTATCGAATCAACTGCAAATACGTGTAACAGGAATGATTCAACACCTGTCCAATCGGACATCTGGAAAATCCTCCTACCTCTACGACGACAAATAAGAGAGAACAAAGAAAACTATAGAACTCAAGTTTCGAAGTCGTGTGACTACAATTGATGGCATGATCATGAACAATAAATTTTGTTCGAAACTGTGTCATCCAGTAAATAATACTGTTTCACTGTGTGATACATCTAATAAACAAACTAATATGGATTAACATTATAATTGTTGTTATGAGTTGACATCATGAAAAATAATTTGCTGTCAGTTGAACGGTTAATTGTAACCAGACATAGAATGAAGAATACTGCTGAAAGACATGGCATAGAACTTCCGCAGATTTCTTGGATTCTCCGGTTCCTAAGAGGATTACTGACTAATTTTAATTTCAACTGAACAATTATTGATTTGAAAGTGTTTTATAAATACATAATGTTAGCTGTAAAAAGAAAGAAATGTGGGAAACAGTGAAACATATTAGCCTTCATAAAAAGATAATTAAAGTGTGAAGATAAAGATGGATCGAATCCTTTTACTAAGAATTAGGTTAGTACAGCGGTGATTCCAAACAGCAAAGAAACATCGAATGAGATAAAGCGGATCCTTAACAATCATGACATAAGAGTGTATTTTCATGTAACTAACAGCTTACACTCATCAAGAGTGAAGGTTAAAGATAAAATAGAAGAAGAAAACCAACAGAATTGTGTGTACCAGATCAGTTGTGGAGACTGTGACACCGTCTATGTAGGAGAAACTTCTAGACATGTAATTATAAGAGTGAAAGAGCATAAACAATGTCTAAAGGTGGTTCTAAAGACCTCTGCAGACTTGAAGAAGCACTGCGTCCGATAGAAATGGGACACAAAACTGATTTTGATAGGAATAAGGTTCTACAGAAAGGTTTTGGTTCGTATAAAGAAAGACTAACTGCGGAAGCCCTACTAATGTGGATGAATCCCAACAGTTTGAACAGACGTGAAGGTGTGATGTTAGCTGCTGCGTGGCAAATCCTGATTAATAAATATAAAAAATGGATATATATATCACTAATTAATCATACTTAGTCTAAATTCCCGATTGTCTATATCTTCTTATGGAGAGGCTAACAAATGATTTACAACTGTTTATCCATACACACATACACTACACTATTGATTTCTGGATATACACATATATTTTCGTATTCAGTTATCTACGACCATGAACTTTTAGTCGAACGTGATCACTAAAATTCTGATGAAAAGCACACTCTGTTTAAAGTGTTAAACAAAAGTCTGAGGCCACATTTTGATCACAACTCATACAATTTGTTTATTATATTTTGACGAC
Source organism: Trichobilharzia szidati (assembly GCA_944472155.2). Classification (NCBI taxonomy): domain Eukaryota; kingdom Metazoa; phylum Platyhelminthes; class Trematoda; order Strigeidida; family Schistosomatidae; genus Trichobilharzia; species Trichobilharzia szidati. Next base: position 53,544,377 of record OX235272.1, read on the forward strand.
TGTTTCATGATGCATATGATTGGACGATGTTTTTTTTAAAACAAGAGATGTCCTTTTTATAATGTACACCTTGGCTTTATTTCGATAAATTTCCCTGGAGAATTTCGGACCAGTTTGCCGAACGAAACGTTGGAATTATTCATTTCAATTTCTCTGAGATTTTATAAATGTCTACTTCTCACTCGGCACCCAATTATTTTGGAACTATTCCGTTAAATCTTAATCACAGTTCATATGAATATCAGTGAGCTGTTAGACTATCGATTGAAATCAGCCATAATGTGTGTTCTTTTCATGCTACAAAATGTACAGTCGAAATCCAGTTAGACTTTGTTTTTTTGTCTGCATACTTATATGTGAAGCTATAAAACAGACTGCATAACGCTGAGTTTACACACTGGTTAGACTTCCTCAAAATGTTGGAATTTGACACTGTCGATAATATGTAAAACAAGAAATCTTATGATCCTTAACAAAAAGAAATTCGAGACACATTTATTGACCACATCGTTAAAGAGGGTTGATAGAGCCTAGTGAATAAAAAGCAAAATAATGATATATATATGTATATATATTAGCAATATGTGTGGTGGATTCTCCCACGAGAAGGTGTATTACTTCTGGTAGAATTCCAGCTGATTATCAGTAGACTTTTGTGTCAGATCCATTCCTTGGATTAATCGTCACCTAGACTTTTCCACGATGAAAATCCCAACTGCCTTTAGTTTTAGCGACATGATACATACCTTTGACACAAGTGTTTTTATGAATTCATTGGGAGACTTCAAACACTTTTTTTCTGAAACTCGATGCTTAAGCTCATCACTGAACATTTTAGTAATTTTCTCATTGTATACGTTAGGAGAGCGTTGGTGCTCGCCAAGCATACACGTGGGCCGAGGGTTGATCCCCGGCCTTCGCACTGCTTAACCTGACGAAGCCGATTATAAACCCAGTAAAGAGGGAAGGTTAAACATGAAGCTAGCAACCTCACCTCGTGAAAATACAACCACTGCTACTGAAACTTCAAAGCTAATAGCTTGAATCCCTATGTTCTACTCGAAACACAAGGGAATAAAGTAAGCAAGTAGTTAATACATTAGGACAAACATTAGGAACAATGTAAAACTTCTTCAAAGCTATTGTTTTACACTAAATAGTTTATGGTTAAAAACTGAAACATTATAAAACAGCAATTGTAGGTTATTATTATTCTTTTGGGTTCCTAGTGGAATATATAGGGCTTCAGCGGTTCATTCCTATTTTCACCCTGTTTTCTGCAGTCATCCACGATTGCTTATAAGGTTTCGTCTCATCGTGACAAGATCTCCTCCATATCACCATAGTACCTCAGCTCCATTTGTCGTTTCTCATTCTTGTTCCACTTTAGGGCTTGACATATGATGTCACTCAATAGTTTCCTCAGCTTATGTCCATTTCATCTTCATCTCTCCAAACTGGCTGGTTAGCTTGCAGAGTTCTTTTCTGCTTATCTTTTTTAACCATCCATCTGATCTTCAGTATTGAGCAAAGGCAGCTGTGGATAAAAGTTTCCAGCCTGTTGGAAATGCTTTCCGTGATTGCGGACGTCGAATGTCTAAACCAATACAGAAATAGTGACTTGACTTTAGTGTTGAAATCCAAATCTTGTTTCCTATGCTGAGTCGAGCATATTTCTGCAATGATTTGACATTCATGAAGGCCTATCTTGCTTTTCCGAATGTGGCTTTGATATCCTTATCCGTGTCAGCGTTTTTAATTGAAACGACTCTGGTTAATAGCTGATATTACTTATTAATTAGCAAGTCAATTTGACTTAGCTGCTTACAAAAAAAGACGAAATCAGAAAACCAAACACTGATAAGAAATTCATGTCAATCAGGAATTCAAATGAATTATGAGGAGAACAAATAACTTTAAAAACGATAGTCGTGTATAATTATATACTTCGTCACAGAATATGTGTTTTACATTGTATAGTAATAAACAGATTGGAAATCCAAACTGTTAGCACACTGATTTCATACTTTATTTGAAAATGATAGAGGCAGTTTTTTTATAGAGGGAAATAATATTTACTCATGTAATTCCCATTGAGAAATATAGAAAATCAAAATAAGTGATTCAACGAAGAGACTCTTTCAACGAATTTATTATCAAGCTGTACAAGAAATTATATCCGGTGAGGCAATTGAATTATTGGTGTGGAAACATAAAATAATAATAATAGTTCGAAATGGAATTAAAATGTTTGTGATTCTAATCATAGTTAAATGCGAAGTGGCAAAATAATTAATATCACATATGTAGAAGAACTCATAGGATACATAGATAGAAGTTGGAAGGGATGAGAAATTATAGGATTAGTAGGCGAATAGAATAAAAATCAAACCGTTAAGCAACATTGCGTGAAATTTCATAACATAGAACTGAACGCTGGAAAACAAAATTTATTTAGAATGACAAGTGAAATAATACCAGGGACAATTCAAAATGAGAATAGTACTAGCAACAATTGATGTAATAAAGGAAGAGTATATATGGATGATACCTTTATTCTTTGTGATAATGGTTCCGATAGGAGTACAATAATTACTGAATTCAATGAAGTACATTCGGCTATGAAATTCACATGCAAAGAGGAATCCCAAGACAGAATTGCCTTCCTGGATGTCCTACTTACAAGAAAACCAGACGGTAGCATAAAAAGAAATTTGCATAGAAAAAGTACTTGGACGGGACAATATACACACTTTCACAGCTTCGTTCCCATCAATTACAAAAGGAATTTAGTGAAGACCCTTAGCCACAGAGTTAGAGCTATATGCTCTGAAGAAGTAATTAAAGATGAATTAAGCATGGTATATGATACTTTAATCGAAAATGGTTATCCTGACAAATTTATCAAGAAACATATGACAAAGAAAGCCGAAAAGGACTACCCACTATCTGTAAACAAGAAGCCACTTTATATACGACTACAATTCATGGGCGATATACCAAGCGAGTTAATTACGAAGAAATTAAGAAAATCAGTTCAAAGAACTTTTAATGCTGGCGAACTACACGTATTATTCTCTACACGACCGATGGTGCTACCTCGACTGAAAGATGAAGTACCTAGACTAGCCACTTCAAATTGTATTTATCAATTCAACTGCGCTTGTGGAGCGAGTTATGTTGGCCGTTGCTCTAGGAACTTGATTTTTCGTGCTCGAGAACATATCCCACTATGGCTAAGTAAAGGTGTAGTTAAAAGTATTAACAGCTCGATATTAGACCATCTGGTGCAAACCGGTCACAAAGCCAGCGTAGAAGAATCCTTCTCTATAATATACCGGGTGCCTAACAAACTACCAAAATCGTCGAAGCACCGCTTACTCCAAACAGCAGAGGCTATTGCAATTCGCCTCAAACAACCAGTGCTCTGTGTCCAAAAGAAACAAGTCCAGCCCCTACTACTGCCCTGGCCCTCAGTAGAGACTATAAACTCATGAATTTGTACTATTACCTTTCCTAATTCTTCTGACATTCAGTTTATTTTATGTTGATGCTGTTCAGCTGTAATTTATCAATATTATTGATTTGATGTTATTTAAACATTAATGTCGTTCATAAGACTAATTCATTCATTCATTATAATGTATATATAATTGTAGAACCTGATGATGAATTTATCGAAAAGAGTACTCTTTGTTCCGTGTCTATTCTTTTCAAAACAAAAAAAATTTGTAGAGCCAAAATATGATTAGGGATTACCATGCTTTGGCACAGAAGGATTAAGACAATGAAAGTTTGAGGGGTTGAAAGGACTATTGCTGTATACAGAGACCTGGCTTTTCTATTTCGATGGCCAGAGCCTCTTCAGCAACACAGATGAGTCAGATACGCAGTGATTTGGGCAAATTACTTTTCGCCTTGTAGATGGCTTTGAAGGCGGAGGCTGTAGACATAAGGTGATTATTATCGACCAGATGTTCTGTTCAATGATCACACTTCTTACTGCTCCACTTCCACCTTTTCGTAACCATGCAGAATAGTTTTCTTCCTCCCTATTAGACAAAACTTGAGTCGAATGACCGATATACTTGACCAGTAGGGTACAGCAGGTGGAAGATGAGGCAGTAACTCATCGAAGAAGACATTGCGAAATGGTCGCGCTATGTCATGAATTGGTAGAAGTTAGAATTCATGGGCTGACTGGCCATTGGATCGGGTCCCAGTGGCTCAATGGTCTACGAGCTCGCTAGCCTTGTAACAAGAAGGTCCTGGTTTCGAATTCCGGTGGGTGCGTACTGCTGAACAGTCCCAAACTAGGCTGACGAAACAACTGGCTGTCCAGTACTCCTAGGTGGGTTTTCCAATGGTTCTCTAACTGATGTCAGCTCATGATGAAATCCTCCATCCAATCAAATAAAATCCCTACAAAACGAATACTTGAAAATTGATAAACGTATACAGAGTTGGTCAACTGTGGGATCTTATCCTTCATGTTATTGAACAGTATTGCATTTCATACTACTACTATTATTATTTTATGCATTCACACGTATGATTTAATTCCCTCACCGGATATAATTTCTTAAAAACCATATATATATATATATATATGTATATATATATACGCATATTTCTCACTTCAAACAGTGATTGAATCTTCGAATTGTATTTACTCATTGAACACTTGAATCAAATGAAATATTAATAAATGATATGCGAATTATGTACACAAATCTATCTATTTATATATATTTCTACAAGAAATTCTGTGTAGAGTACGATCTCTATACAACGGAAGTACAGTAATTCAGTATTAGAGAAACACTGAATCTCTTACGTAGTAGAATGTAATAGTAGTAATAGTGGTACACAACTAAAAATAACTCTACTCTCTTATTTTTTTAGACAGATTCACACCCACTCACACAAACATACACACACACACACAAAACACACCTAATAAATGCATGAAAACAAATTAATGTGTTACACATTCTGTTTGAGATCAATAATTACATGTGACACTACTCAGTTATAAAGATTTTTATATTCAAGATATATGTACATATATCTGTATACGGAGAGACACATTACACAAAGACAATGAAATGTGAAATGCAACTAAATTGTAATTTTTAGTTAATTTAATTCTATTCTATTTAAATAATCAGTTAATAATTATTACTAACAATGATCATATTTCTATATTGGAATGCCTTTTATTGGCAAGATTTTATTACAAAACTGTGAAAGCGAGTGAGAGGATCAAAAAAGGGAGTAATTAGCTGTTTATAAATCTGTTGTACAAGGTGAAAATTCAAAGTTCAGGTGACGGATGATTTTATAGTCATTATTCTGAAGAATTCCGATCATCTTCAGCGTCGTAAGCTTGTGAATCAGTATAAGCTTCTATTAAACTTTTGTTTATACAACATCATATAGTGGAGTGTGTTATAGGTTTCCAGGCCGTAGGTGTTACGAACTTCCTGGAATAATTTGAGCGCCGAATCGGATTGATTCATTATAAATTATTTAAATTAATCCCAGCGTGTTCCGAATAAATCTGCTGAAGAAGCTGTGGCTTACACAGCGAAACGTTCAGAAAAATCTTGTTTTGATTTTCTTAACACGCTGGGATTAATTTAAATAATTTATAATATAGTGGAGTGGTTACATTGTCTTAAGACATCTACTATTAGTATATTTGACCTCCATTGTATCTATTGAGGTGAAAAGACACTTCAAGGGTGTTCACAAACTAACTTCACCAAGTTGAGTGAAGTATGAAGACAAATAATTGATGATAACACTGGCTGGTCGCCGCGGTTATGTATCGGGAGATGGAAGGAGTTTAGACTTTATGAACCACTGGATTCCATTCCAGTGGCTTAAATGGTATACAACCTCTCCTTGTAACTTGAAGGTCCTAGGTTCAATCCCTGGTGTCATAATAACTGCGAACTGCTGCAGAGCGTCAACCACACAGGTGGTTCGGGGTTAGATTCCTGGCCGATGCACTCTCACACTTCGCAATGCCAGTAATAAGATTGGTAAAGAGGAAAGGTTGAGCATGAGGTTACCAACCCCACCCCTTAAAATAAACACCACTGCCACCGAAACTTCAAAGCTCTAAGTTGAAGCCCTATATTCCACAGGGAATGTAAAGGAAGCAGAGTCCAAACAGCTTTCTAATACTCTATAATTTTCAATGAGCCTTTAACTAATATCAGGTCGCGATTAACCTTGAAATCAGTAGAATCCTTGCGAACAAAAACTTCAAAAGGCGTTTCCCATTTATTTCACAATTAATAAATGCCAAGAAGAGTCTCTATCGAGTACACTATCACTTCTTTACAACTTCAAAAAACTGTTAAAATTTTCCTAAACTCATTGACTGTTGCCCTCTCTCTCTCTCTCTCATTCTTGCTTAGCTATTCAAAATAAATAATAAATATTACTTGAAAAAACTCGTGTTTTTTTTTGGGGGGGGGGCTGACCTCATTATACTGAGTTTACCTTATCATTAAATGATAATGCTTATACATAATGATGAGCATTAATCAAATATCTGTCAAGTTTAAAAAATAATTAAACTTTCCAGATGGTATCATGTTTTATAAAAAACAGAATAACCGTCTGGTTAAATTTTACCACACGTATGTTCATTTTGTTGTAAATATTGGAGGATTTCATCATAACCTGATATCAGTTAGAGAATCACTGTGTAACAACAGAAGACAAGGGCCAGGCAACAGATCGTTTATTAAAGAAAACACATATTTATAGATTCTAATGTACATTATTGTAGATTATTGTTAGTAGAAAATACAGTCTTTTGATTAGTTGTTTCTCACAGAAAGTTAACCTTGCATCTCTTTGTGGCTGTGTCAGATCATCCATATGCTAACTGTATCCGCCTACGCAACAAAGCCTTTGTTCTCATTTTCTCACCACCAATATTGGGGACATAAACATTGACGTCAATTACTGTCTACCAACTTTGCCTAGCAGCCAGCTCTCACCACAACTGGAAAACCTAGGAGTACTAGACAGCTGTTTCGTCCTAGTTTGGGACTCTTCAAACAAAATCCCTGAAAAACCAATCCGTGAATATTGTAAATGTGTCAATCAAGCAATGAATGATCAAGTTTTGAGATAAAGTATGAACCATGAAACAACAAAAGATGGATGCGAACCCGTTGTTTACATTCAGCTAAAGCATATACTAATTGAAGACACTTAGTAGAACAAAAAATAGAATAAAATGATCCCCTTATCGAAATGAATAACCACAGTTATGAATGCTAGCCCCTAGAGAGAATGGCACTAGTGTTTCGATATGTTTCTAAATTTGTAAGCTTAAGAGTAGATTAAATAACCCCTAAATCGATCACTTGGTTACAAATCATTCCAAGTTTCATATTTCAAGTTTGGCCACAGAGTGACGTCATTTTGGAGCACCATTGATAAGCAGAGAGTACTGGACAGCTGTTTCGTTCTAGTTCGGGACTCGTGAACAGTACTCAATCACCAAGGTTCGAACCAAGGACCTATCGGTTACAAGTTAAGCTCGTAAACCATTCAGTCACTGGGACCCGACTCAATGGCCAGCTCATGAATTCTAACTTCTGGCACTTCATTATTTTAGTGACAGCACCATCCAATGTCATAAGCAAGTATTTGTCCTCACTTCCATTCTGGTAGACCCCACTCGTCAGGACTTCTCATTGGAACTCCAGGCAAATTCATCTTGTAGCCAGTCACCAGCGAGCATCAGATTAATTTTTATGAATTAGTTTGTAGGCATTTGACTTGTTACAATTCTGATCATGGATTGATATCATTTTGAAGAACTAATGGAAACTAGGTAGTATTGGATAGCTGTTTCGTCCTAGTTTGGGACTCTTCACAGTACACACTACAGTCTTCGCATCACTTCTTTTTATTATTTATTCATACTATTTTAAAGTATGAAAACTCGATTCGGTAAATTTTCGCAAATTTATGCCTTATTCACTCTCACTTGCTAATTCTATAATGTTATATGAACTGGTATGGTAGATGTTGAGTAGCAGCAGAATCTAGGATGCACATTTTATCCTGTTTGGGAGTCACCATCTGGATATATCTGCAATCCCCAGTTATTGGCGGTGTTCCCTCTGAGTCTCGAACCCAGTACTCACAATTTCAAACGTCAAAGCATTATTCGCTAGACCACTTGGGAAAGCCAAAATGAATTAAGTTATGACTGATACCCGTTGCTCAAAAGGTAACTCTCGTTGGCCCAGTTGGTCTATTAGATAACTCTTTGGCGTTTGAAACGATGAGTACTGGGTTCGAGCCTCAGTGGGAACACATTCACTCACTGGAGATTGCAGGTACACAGAGGTGACGAGTCGCAAATAGGGCGAAATACATATCGTGGATTCCATTGCTAGTCCCCATCCACCAATTTACTTCAAGTTAGGTAATCAGAAATCGTCGTAGCAGTTGCACAAGGGAGCCCACAATTCAAACTGAGGCTCAGTACCGCAGTACAACACTTATATGAACTATTTAGACCAATGGAATAAGACCACTAGACTAGAAATAAAAGAAGATTATTCTGCATAGATGAACTGTACGATGATTTATATTGTTGAATATTTAGCTGAAAAACAATTCAACTTCTCTTAGAGTTAAAATATTTTTACCAAATGAACACAGAAGATGATTTCAGTTTCCTAACACAAACAAAAATATTTGCTTAATATTGAATTTTTGTTGGCAGTTTAACATAAGATAACAATAATAGTAATAATAATAAGTTAATTTCATCTTTTAATGTTTGTAGATAAAATTTTTCCATCAAATTGAAAATCTTTGTCAAGGCATAATTAATGATCAAGATACAGCTGAATCAGAATTTTTATTAAAAATTATTGGTGATGGTAAACCTTATTCAACTGTACGATTTACATGTTTCCTATCAAAATTAATCTGGCCATTAAGTAGTAGTCATAATACCTCACTGTCTGAAGATATCTCATCAGCACAGATTATTTTCGATCGTGAAGCATTTCGTGAAATATTATTAAATTTTTTTGAAAAAGAAGTTGTTCCTAGATGGTCAAAAGATATGGGAAAAGAAGGTGAGCAAATAATGGAAAAGAAAAATAATCAAATGCCTATTAATGTTTTTACAAGTTTTGTGAATTTTTTTTATTCCTTCATACAACATAGGTATGATTGATTTTTCGGAGTAGGGTAACTAGCCACACGCCTAACCTTCCCCACTTTTCTTCGCCTTAACACTGGCTAGAAGATCTGAGAACTAGTAAATTAGGTGAGTTGAAGCGTGTGTCGGAGGTGCGGTATGAACCCGTGCCGACGTTGTGGGCAATAATTCGATGCGCAATGTAGATTTTATCACAAAGGAACACCAGTTTAAGATAACTAAAAACCAGAGAGTACTGGACACCTATTCCCCCTTAGTTTGTGATTCTTCAGCAGTACCCGAACACACCCACACACACACTACTCTGCCAGGTATTGAAACCGGGGCCTTAAGGTTACGAGATCAAGTTCCTTGACCATTCATGTAATCATTCCCTTCGGGACACCTTCCAATTTGTTGAATGTATACAGGATATAAATGCGTCGAATAAACATATGTTGTCTTTGGATATAGAATCCCTATTTACGAACGTTCCACTGACGGAAACTATATGTTTTATATGCAAATATATAGAAGACAACAAATTGAATATAGGTATACCCACTACAGATCTGAAAGAACTACTTCTGAGATGTACATTGAATGTACAGTTTACTTTCAATGAAGTAATCTACAGACAGAAGGATGGTATTGCAATGGGTTCTCCCTTGGATCCTCTCCTTGCAGACTGTTTTATGTCCAGTCTAGAAAATGATCAGCTGAAGCCTATAATCCAAAGCTTTCAAATGTATAAAAGGTATGTAGATGACACCTTTATTATTTGTAATAGTGATTGTAACTTGAATTCCAACTTCTATCAATTCTTGATTTAAACGCTACCCTCAACCAATGTGCCTTCAATGAGCATCCGCATCATCCAGACATGGTGAACTCCATCGATCATGACTTCTCAGTACATCTTCAAGATATCCATTCAGTAGCTGTCAATCATCTGGAAAGTGATATTTAGATTACGCGTTGTTTTTTAGGGAAGAAATCTACACTGAAATTAATCCGATTTGCTACAAAAACTTATAGTCAAAATATAATTTATATCCCATTGAATCATGAAGAAAATGAAATAAAATTCAGCGAAATCATCTTCGAAGGCTGTACGATCTTATTTATATTTACCAAGAAATCTATAGTAGTCCATTATTGAGTAATAGGGTGTGTGTGTGTGACATAAGTGATATAATTATGAGTCGGTGGCATAACGGTAGAATCCTCGCCAACCACGCCTCGCGTGGTCCGGGGTTTGATTCCCGGCTGACGCACTCCTTTACCCCGCTAAGACGATAATAAGACTGGGAAAGAGGGAAGGTTGGGCATGAGGCTAGCAATCCCATCCTGTAAAAATGAATGCCATTGCTGCTGAAACTCCAAACCTCTACCTTGAAGCCCTGTGTTTCACTTGGAACGTAAAGAAATTATAATTGATATAATTACTTAGAAGTGGCTTCGAAGAAAAAAATTAAAAATGAGAGATTACATAATACTCAACGGCGAAAAAGAAGAAAGTGTTAGAAATTTGGCAAGGTTAAAATTGTTATTGAGTGAGAAGAAAGGTATGTTTTGCTTTGACACTAGTAACTAGTGTGATGCATCTAGTCCTCTCTTTGGTGCAGACTGAAATCGATCAGTCCGGTTGTAATGTGGCCACCATTCTAGGTAGCTCCCCATTACGGTGTACATTGTTTGTGATGATATTGGATGGTTGGAGGCAATCGTCAGGAAGCCTTGATTTCATCTAGGGCTCGTGTTAGTTGGCACTCACCAGTCAGCAAGGCCAACCTGCAGCCTTGGAGGAGCTCATATCCCTTCTGAGATTCGAACCCGCGTCAACAGTGCTGCAGTCAGAGACTGTACCACTGAGCTATTTGGGCTCGTGATTGACCTACTGTAGGACTGTAGTGGATATTTTGATTTGACAATAGTAACAACTGTGATGTGTCTAGTCCTCTCTTTTCTGACGAGTGCCAACTAGCACGAAACCTAGGTCCAAGGCTTCCTGCCGGTTGCATCCAACCATCTAATATCATCAAATCAGTGTGCATCGTGATGGTGGCCACATTGCAAACCTGATTGACAGAATTCAGTATGCACCAAAGAAAGGACTAGATACATTACACTAGTTACTAGTGTCCAATCAAAGTATCCACTACAGTCCTACAGTAGGTCAGTCGGGAGCCCAAATTGCTCAGTGGTACAGTCTCTGACTGCAGCACTGGGTGACGCGGATTTGAATCTCAGAAGGGACATGAGTTCCTTCAAGGCTGCAGGTAGGCCTTGCTGACAAGTGCCAAGTAGCACGAAACCTAGGTCCAAGGCTTCCTGACGATTGCCTCCAACCATCCAATATCATCACAGAGAAGAAAGGTAGTTGAGTATCCATTTCACAAAAGCGAAGAGGGTGTGAAAATGTACAAAAGAAACACATGAGAGTGATAATAGTGAATTAATTATTAAAAATAAAAGCAAACGAATTATTCAAAAATTAGAAAATTCCAGGGAACGATTATTGAACAGACGAAGACCGTGGTAGAGTAAGAGATTGGACAAACTTTATACAGAGTTCGGGGTTGTACTGACTAATTCCCAGCGCCTCCGCCATACACAAGAGCCGAAACCTGACGCGCTTTGTACCATTTGGCCTCACCTTGTAGATGATCTTGAAAGACGACTCTGGTGGAGCTACGTGGCTTGAGTTAACCAAGTGCTCGAGAATTGAGCTAGTAACTCTCTCGCATTGTCCTTTTGTTAACCATGCCGGATAATGTTCAGAGATGTGTTTGGAAAGTGTGCGCTTTGTGTGACCAATATAACTAGCTCCACATGAGCAGGTGAATTTATAAACACACACTGAAGTGACCCAAAGCGGTAGTTTATCGTTCACACATCCATTAATCATTTGTTGACTATAGAATTTGATCTGGATAAGCGGTTCTTCAGAATCTCAGCTGCGGTGTCACCTTTAAATTCAGAGTTCATAAACAGCAATTTCTTCAGCACTTTTTGGGTTCTCTCAGGCTTTTACTTTACTTTCATGTTTTTCCCGATAAATCTTGAAGCATATCAGTTTTCCATGGGGACTTGTCTGAGTCTCTCCAGTTCACAATCGATTCTGTCACTGGTGCATATACCTCTTATTCTTGAAGATAAAGAGTGGATTAGATTTTTCTTTCTTCTCAAAGGGACCCAACTATGAAAATTCATGTATTGACTATTCCATGTTGGTTTCCTGTAGATTGATCTCTGAAGACAACCATCATGTCTTCTTTTTAGCATTCAAAACATTCAAAAAAATGAAATTCCAAGTTCATCTCTGATTCTGACATGAACTGGATGGCATGATGGCAGTTGCTGAACTCCTTAGTTATCATTTCGATGTTAGCTTTCTTTTCTTCTCTAAATTGTCTTTTATTTTCTTATAATCTACATCTGTCAGTATATTATACATTGAAAAACACTCAAATACTCATTCTTAAAAAAACCTAATGATTTACCACTTTATAGTTCAACAGAATGCTTCTTTTTAACATGTTCCATCACAGTTTGGTAACATTACAAGTAATAATAATAATAAGTTAACGGTGAACTTCGATAAATCAGATAGAATACCTTAGAGCTAACTGATTATCCACGTGACGGATGACCTTAAGTTAGTCAGTGTTATAGAAAATGATTTATTGACACTTCACTTGTTTTGTTGTGCAACCCACATTAACATCTATATAGGTAAGCAGAATAGACAACAAGAGAAGCACAAGGGATAAACAGTACAAAATTGTAACTCATTTTGCATACTCCTTTTATGTTGTTCAGGTAATAAAATAAGCTGAATGGATTTAAAAGTAACAAAGGACACTAATATGCTAAATACATACAAAAAAGTCCAATCAAGACTGTACGGAGTGGACAACAGTTTCATCAATTAGACAAAAGAGGAATAATAAGAAACAAAAAACAATGTGCTATCAATACACCCAAAAAGTATCGCTAGAGAGCGTCGGTGGATAACAGATGGGATGGTTATCAACCACGCCTCACGTGGCCCGGGTTTTGATCCCCCGCCAAAGGACTCCTAAACCTCGCTAAGCCCGGTAACGACAGAAGGTTGGGCGTGAGAACCACTGCTACTGAAACTTTAAAGCTCTAGCTTGAAGCTTTATGCTCCACTTGGAACGTAAAGGAATTCCTAAAAACCATTGCTAGTATGCTAGTTCCACTTTATCATTTATTTTTCAGTAAACTTTCTTCTCAAAGCTTTAGCCTTACTCCAAGAAGAATCTCAAAAACAGAGTTCATAACTCCAACCAGTACATACCACAAATTTAATGTGAATAACTGGAAACCATTCACGTCAAGAATTTGATCCTAAGTACCTATTCTATTTTATTTTTTTAAAATTACTCCAGCATTTAATGACTCCTTTTTTCTCCTATTTTAGTAATTGATCAATTTATTGAAGATGTCCTCGATCTTGATGTAAATGGTTCAGATATATCTACAGTTCCTTTGACTCATCTAAATCTACGATTAAAACTTTCTGAAAGAATGGAATCTTTACCCTTATCAAATTGTTTGTTAGATTCAAATAATCGAGAACAATACAAACAGTTCAATGTCTATTTTATACAATTACTTTCTTATTTAGCTGGACAATGTTAGTTCACTTTATTATTACTATTATTGTTATTATTATGCCTAACTATTTCCATTTTTTCATTATGATATTGATGAGTACAATTATCAACCCCGGTGGGTAAGCACTGATGAGGAGTCCCAAACTCGGACGAAACAGCTGCCCAGTACTCTCAAGTTTTCCAATGGTTCTCTAACCAATGTCACCTCATGATGAAATCCTGTAACCAAGTAGTATTATATATCGGAAATTGAAATCATAATTATAGAACAAGAACTTTTAGTGACAGAGGAAACTTTGGTGTTATTTACTAAGCAGTGAATATAATTTTCGATACTTTTGTCCATTAGTCAACTAGATAAACATTAATTCATATGATCATGTTTCTGACTGATGTTTGAACGCATCTTCAAAAGCTGGAAAGTTATCCGTTAAGATTTTTGAAACCGTTAAAACCAGTTCTAGTGTAATGGATATCATTATTTACAGGAGTTCGTCATGAGCTGACATCGGTTAGAGAACAACTAAAAAACCTGCAGGGAGCACTGGACAGCTATTTCTTCAGTCTAGTTTGGGACTCTTCATCGGCATGCACCCAGCGCCAGGGTTAGAACCCATGACCTTCCCCTTACAAAGTCAGCGAGCTCTTAGACCACTAAGCCACTGACACCCGATCCAATGACCAATCAGCCCATGAATTCTAACTTCTGCCAATTCACAACATAGCCCGACCACTTCTCAATGTCTTCTTCGATGAGTAATTGTCCTCACCTTCAACTTACTGTACCCTACTGGTCACGGCTTCCAGGCAACTACCTACCTGGGTCCTAGGTTCGAACCCCGGTGGATGCACACTGATGAGGAGCTCCAAAATAGGACGAAGCAACTGTCCAGTACCCCCTGTAGGTTTTCCAATGGTTTCCTGACCGATGTCAGCTCATGATGAAGTCCTGTAACCAATTAAATCCCTACAAAGCAATACTTGAATATCAGTGTTTGTTTCTTATTTAGTTATACTTTATAGTTAGAATTTAATTTGTGGATGTGACTAGCAGTGGAATCTAGGATGCTCATTTCGTACTGTTCAGAACTCGTCAGCTGGATGTGCCTGCATTTCCTAGTGAGTGATGATGTTCCCACCGAGGCTCGAACCCACTGCCCATAGTTTCAAACGCCAAAGCGTTATCCACCAGACCACTTGGGCTCTCGAGAGCCACTCTAACTAAATGCCCAGACATTATTGAAGCATCTGCACAAGAAGCCGACATGTCAACCTGAGACCGAGCACTTCGGTCCAATCAATCGACGGGAAAATCTAAAAATTCAATTAGTTATACTTTATACTTCACATTGTTGATATTATTCTTAGTATACTAAGTGTTCAGTGCTGCCTTAAATTTCAACTATGATATTCTGATTCTTTTATTACTCACTGTACTGGTATACAAGACTCTAGATAGATACTGAAAATGAGGTCATAATGGAAATGTGTTCATCCAAATGTGATATTCACCAGAATGAGACGATACTTTTGGCCTTTACTGTTTGCCACTCAATAAATAGAACAACACCAGAATATAACTTCAATCATCTATCTAATGAAGAAACAATTCTACTGACAAAAACTGATCATATTTATTTGGCTAATAATAGAAATTTTTATGTGAAAATAAATAATGAGAAATATTTTGTCTATTTCAAATATAATGAACTTAAAACAAACCAGAGAAAAATAAGATTGATTTAGAATAGTTTTATGTAATTTAAAAAACTATCTAAATATGTTTATTAAATACCTTTTGGATTGGTAAACAGTATTCTGAAATTGTTTGACAATTCCTGTACCACTGAACTGCCTATATATGACTTCTATGACTAACTGGTTTCAGCAAAGAACTTTGCACAGAAGTTTAGCAGTCAGTTCTAGTTGTCAAACTCCATGTAACACACAAAAGAAGACAAATGAAAGGAAAAAAGGCATTCAAAAGAAAAATAATAAGCAGAAGTGGGCCAATGAAACAATCATAACATGGAAAAATAATACGGTTTGATGAACACACTGCATATGCGCCGATTGTCTCCAGTCTTAATTGGTTCTTAGAATCCTGAGTACCCCAAAACGGTGGTCTACACCTTTCGACGTGGCTGGCTTAAACGAACTGTTATGGATTTCATTCACTGATGAGGCCATGTTTTGGTTTGTCCACCACTAGCTCCTATGCCAGCTAACATTGCTGTTCGAGGAAGGCCATTGCTAGCCATCTCAATCGATGTGGCTTTACAACTTCAGCTATTGACTTTCCCTCGTTATCAAACACTCGACGCCTAACCTTAATATTAATCATCCTATTATATCAATTAACACGGATGAGAGAACGCAGACACCTATGATCAAATAGGTTCTATGAAAACAATAATTAATATCTTTTTTTGCAAATTATAATGTCTACGTGTTTTATCGATAGCGGAATAGCATACAAATGTTCACTCTGTGTCGAATAATTTACTCAAGTTAGCATAGTTATTAGTATTACAACATTACGATCTAAAATATCCGGAGTATACTCAAATATGAACATTTTGAATTCTAAGATATGAAAAAAGCCTGTGAGAACGATTTCATGCATATAGGCTTTGAATAGATGATTAATAACCACCCCCCTCCTATCAACACCAACGCCAACGCCACCAGATGAAATACTTATCTGATACTCAAAAACAGCATAATCATAAATATATTTTAAGTATCTTTTGAAAAAAACAACAACTGGTAAATGAGATCTTGTTGTTCAGTGTTCTTGAAGGTCTATTAATATGCACATGTATAATATACCCTGTGATATAATACTTCAAATGATCACATTTTACAAAGTGTTGATTTCAACTTCATAATCCCTTTAGTAACGCATTACACTTATGAAACGTAATACTTTTATAAGGAGTATGTACTAGTTACTAAATAAACCTACAATAATTACTATATACATATCACGTTATTGGACGCATTTCCTCTATAGAAGAAGTATTATTTTACGTCTAAGGAATGTTTCACTTTTTAAAAGTTTTTCGAAACTAATTTATCCACCCACATATATAAGATATCTACGTATATAGTTGCAAGTGAATGAAGTGTATTATAACTCATTATTCATGCATATTATTTCATATATTTATCTATCATACACTAATATTTAAGTATAAAATGGAATCTTTTCATTTGAAAATAATAATGAATTTAGAAAAAATCTTATCTCATGACAGTTTTACAGTTCACCGCATCTTACTTAACATGTGACTGACTAGAAACCAACTTACTTACTTACTTATACATCCATATATACATACGCACATTGAGTGTCATTAGCTATAAACTTGATCAAAAAAAAAATCCGATCACATTCCGGATTCAGCACAAATTATGAATAAATAATTATACTACTTATAGTAGTAAAATACAAAAGAGTAAACTTTATATGTGCTTTGATATTTCCCCATTTTTAAGTACATAATAATAATGTTTATTTATAATTGAAATACTTCTGAAACTGTTTTCTTTTTCTTTTTTATAGTACATATTCAATGGAATCTGGAAAACGCTTATACTTCTCGTACTTTATCAACTTTGCCTTATTTCACCAGGGCATTACAGCCTATATTTTCATTAAATATACTATTTGAAGATGCAGGTGTCCACCTATCACAATTGAATCAAAAACAAACTATTGGATTAGATATGCGAAGTATTGAATTAGCTGCTTGTCATTCTACACAGACATGGTTACGAGTTGCTGAATTAATTGGTAATCAAGATGAAGAAATCAATAAGAAAGCAACTATGCTATTAAAATCTATGAATGATAAGGTAAGTTTCGATTTTATTTTTAAAAAAATATATTTTATTTAGCTCAACTCACGAATATCAATTTAAAAAACCTAAATATGGTAAAAATTTATGTTATCAACAGTTCCTACAAGTAGCCAGCCAGAAGTTGGCTGATGTGAACCAATTTGCCTCTCTGAGTTCACTCAAGTCTGGTGTACCATTGATGAGCTCTATCCCATATGAGTGAAACGATCGTCAGGTGTTTAGATCACTCCGACCTGGCTAGCAAAAACTAACGGTGGATATGATTTATATACACAACTACTCATCCCAATCTATCAGTAGTATGTAATTTTATGCAAATAAAAGAGCACTGCCTGTAAATGGTATGCTGTCACATCATCTTATTGTAGCAGAGTGAGGGTTTTATGTAGTTAGAATTCTACTTGCAAAATGTTTAAATAGAAGTATTTCAAAAAATTGTGTAGTCATTTGTCGAGAGTGTTAGAAACTGTGAATTTGCTTAGATGACAAGTTTCGCGTGCATTTCGGATTGTGAGGGAGATTGTTACTTTCCGGCTGCCCACACCGTGGAAGTTGGTTGCGTGACCGCAGAGCCCAGGGGACAACTGCTTGAGGCCGGTCACACGCGGCCTGTTTTTGTTTGTTCTTTTTCAGTTGGTGTGTCTCAGTAGCATATTTATCACTTCTGCCCTGTGACACGGCAGCAGGAAGCGCGGTCGTTGTTAATCCGGGCCCCGACCGATCCGGCATGATATTTTGTGATTTTGTTTGAGTCATGGCATTGGATTGGGTAGCTGCTTTTTGTCTAACCGCTATCCAAACAATCTTTCTGGCATTGTAGGACCTCAAGCGACATAAGTCTCAACCAGTATAGCTTGGTTGGTCATTGTGGTGTTCAAGCCCGACCACCACGTCAAGGTAGTAGCTTTCGGTCGGGAGATGACAAGTTGGCCTGGTCTGACTTCAGTACTCTTTACATACTGATTGTAGGAGTTAATGTTTCAGCTTAACTGTTGTGTTGAAATGCTGTTACTACAAGAAGAAAGAAATAACTAGGAGGTGGAGACGGGGAGGGGACGAAATTTCCTAATAAAATGGTTCATTTCTTGTAGAAGCTGTTCTTTCTTTTGACATAAATTCATTTCATGAAGACTTTATTGATTTCACTGGCTAATAAGAATTTTCGTCGTTGTTTATCGTGAAGCGTTGGTCGCTTTCAGTCAAAAAAAAGAAGAGATGTGATCTGTAGTGAGATATCTTTTATAACAATGAGAATTCAGTAAATAATAAAAATGCCTAGAGTTTTTTCCCAATAAACTTGAACTCTTGGTACTGAATGGTTGGAGGTAGTCGGCAGAAAGCCTTGGACTTAGGTTTCGTACTAGCTGGCACTCACCAGTAAGCAAGGTGTATCTGCAGACATGAAGGGATTCATGTCCCTACGGAGATTCAAACTCACGTCACCTGGTGCTGTAGGATTGTATTGGCTATTTTGATTGGAAACTAGTTAGTCTGCATCAAAGATAGGACTAGACACATCACACTAGTTACTGACCAGTGTCCAATCAAAAACTTGAACTGTGGATATTAAAAGCGAGAAAAACACCGGTTAAAGTCATGTAAACAGTGTGAAATTCATTGCCTATCATCAATGACTTAACAATGAAGGACTGAAATGGTATGATATGAAGGTGATAAAATATAAATGTCGGTGAAATAGAAAAAAATGGCAAAACTACAAGTTTTTCAGTGTTATTTTTTTATATTAGAAGCTTTATGTGAAGAGATTTTTGGTGAACAATAATCCTAGTAACTAGTATAACAGACTGTCTGTATGAACATTTTCAACGAATTATCCCGAAATAGTCATGGGAACTCTTAGTACATTCACTTCTTTCATTTTCCGAAAATTGAACTTTGTGATTTAAGACAAATAATATAGTGGTCAAGACATTGTTAGTAAGATCTTAGAGGTTATTTGGAAATCATAAAATAACACTCGAAAGCGGTAAGACAAATCTGAATGTTGGTTTGATTTGATTGATTAGTTACAGGATTTCATCATGAGCTGATATCGGTTAGAGAACCATTCGAAAACCACCTGGGAGTACTGGACAGCCAGCTGTTTCGTCCTAGTTTGGGACTCTTCACCGGTGCGCACCCACCAAGGTTCGAACTCAGAGCCTTCTGGTTACAAGGCTAGTGACCTCGTAGATCATTAAGCCACTGGGACCCGATCCAGGTGTTCAGTACTCCCGGGTGGTTTTCCAGTGGTTTTCTAACCGATGTCAGCTCATGATGAAACCCTGTAAGAAATCTGAGTTCTTGTTTTATCTCTATCCTAATCATTTTATATCCTGTTAGTCTTAAATGTGAAAAGTGTAAAGTTGGGAGCAGTTCTTTTCTCTTCAAACTATACGGGATATGCATTTTTTTTTATGATAAAGTGATATCTTCACTTCTGAGGTGACTGACTATTCAAACACCCAATCAATACGAATTACTGCTTCATTATACTTACGAGTTATCGCAAAACTGTCCAAATATTAATTGTGTACATCAACTATGTCAAAAAGTAAATAGCAAATGACACCTAAAAAGGTATTTGTGTTCAACTAGGGAAGAAAAATAAGGATATTGATTATTTTTTTCCTTGTTAACCATTTAACAAACTTTTTTATTAGTAAATCAGATGAAGAAAATGAAACCTCCCTCCCCCCCCCCCCCCGCCTTAAATATTTTTCTTGTTAACTAATGAATATAACGAAAGTATTCATTGAATATGATTTGAATAACAAATTTACAAGCACAGGGTTAGATAGCTACAAAATTCAAATGTTTTTAATGCGGTCGGTCGGTCGGTTTTCGACATTGAACTTTGCACATATGTGCGCCAGTTCAAGTCGCCACACTCCATGTAGCACACAAAGCAAGAGAAGAAAGTAGAAGAAATGCATAATATAGACAGCAAACAGAGGTGTGAGACAAAGGAATAGTAATAACGGAGAACAAAACAGTTTCATTGGAAATCATAAGTCACAAGGAGTGGATGCATCTGCGCTAGTCATTGAGAACGATTTTGAGCCATGTCACCAATTGTTTCCAACCATTGGTTTTTACCGTCACCCCGAGGACCCCAACGAGGAAGTCTACACCTTCCTACGTGGCTTAGACTAACTATTGTAGATTTCATTGACTGGTGCCATGTTTTCATTTGACCGCCGCTAGCTCTTTTCCAGCCTGACCCTATATCAGCTAACATTTCCCATTGTCGAGGAAGGCGATGACTAGGCATACGTAACACATGTCCTAACCATCTCAGTCGATGTAATTTCACAGTCTCGTCGACTGATTTCCCCTCCTTGCCTAGCACTCGACCGATGCCTAACCTCAATATTGCTCACCTTATTATACCACTTCACGCGGGAGATAGGACGCAGACACCTATGATCGAAGACAGCTAATCTTTTCATGTCTTCTGCTCTCAATGGCCAGGTCTCATTCACAGCCATAAAGGAGGACGGAGCGGACTGTTGAGCAGTACACACGCCCTTTGGTCGATAGTCGGATATCGTGTCTACGCCAGAGACGGATATATATAAAAAGTCTAAGTTTATCTGATTTGAAAGGATGTAGTCATTATTGCATTGTGAACAATAGAGCACGTTAGTTTTGTTGTGTGTTTTTTTTTTCTCAGTGCTGAAGACGACGTATAAGAAACACTGTCTGCTAAAATACGCCTGCAATCTTATACACACATCTTATACAGTATTTATTAGTCAATTTTTTAATGCTCAGTTGATTTAATTCACACGATATATGTATGTTGTAACCGTTTTTGAATGAAAACTGTGATAGACATGTGCTCTGTTTTACGCTTATTATTTCTAAGAATTACATAGTTTTGTAAGAAAAAAATAAAAATAAAAAGGACACTGTAAAGAAAACGGTTCATGACTGACAGACGAGTAATTTTACAACTTTAGAATTATGCGAAAAAATACATAATAATAGTTTAAAAGTATAGTCATTACATCCTTAATTAATCAGAAGATGTTTCAATTCACTTCACTAAGATATTCAATGTGATGATGAGAATAAACAAAAAAATGGAACTGGATTTCACCAGCAGCTGACTTCGGTTAGAGAACTATTGGTAAACCAACTGGGCAGTTCTTCATTTCCTTCACGTTCAACAGTGGAACATAGGGCTCCAAACTAGTGGCTTGAAGCTTCTATAGCAGTGTTTATTTTACAGGATGGGGTTGCTAGCCTCATGCCCAACCTTTCCTCTTTACTATTCTTATTACTGGCTTAGCGAGGTAAAGGAGTGCGTCGGTGGCCGGGGATCGAACCCCGGACCATGTGCATGGTCGGCGAGCGTCCTAACCGCTATACCACCGACGCACCAACTGGGAGTACTGGACAAATCAATCAAATCCCTACAAACCTATACTTGAATATCGATGAGATGCTCACTAGTAACTGGCCCCATTCAGGTAGGTAGTTACCTGAGGTTCTAGAGGGACGTCGTGACCAGTAGGGTGAAGCAGGTCAGGTATGAGGATAAATACTCACCGAAGACATTGGCTAGCGGTCACTTTATGTCGTAAATTGGCAGAAGTTAGAATTCACGGGCTGGCCAATGGATCGGGTCCCAGTATCTTAATGGTCTACGAGTTCGCCAGTCCTGGATTCGAACCCCCGCGGCGGGTGCGTATTGCTGAAAGGTTAGTCCCAAACTAGGACGAAACAGCTGTCCAGTACTTCCAGTGGTGCTCTAACCGATGTCACCTCATGATGAAATCCTGTAAGCAATCAATCAAATCCCTACAAATCAATACTTGAAAAAGTGTAACTCTTATCAAGAGTGAACTGTTGGTAATGGATAACACAGATTTGAATTTTGAAGGGAATATTAGTTCTTACTGGTGGCCGAAACGGCTTAATGGGTAACACCTAGTGCATCGGTGGTTCAGTGATATAATATTGGCCAGTCATACGCGTAGTCCAGGTTCGATTCCCTCCCAAACGTCACCTAGCCAGCAGTAAGTACAGAAGAAAGGGAAGGTTCATAGTGAAACTAGCAAATTTCATCCCGTAAAAACAGCATAAGAGCTGCTGAAACTTCAAAGCTCAATCTTGAAGGCCTGTGTTCCATTCGGAACCCAAAGGAATGAAAACAAAATCACACGTACTGGGGGGGGGGAAACCTTCCACATAAGATTCACGAATAACATTCAATGCAACTTCATGAAGAAGTGAAGAAGCTATCATGTGCACCAGTAGCGTTATCCCACCCTTGTCGGTTATCACATTATATACCTGTTCGAACAACATTTATGACTAGGACAGATACCTTGGAGCGATCCATTGGCAGACATGAAAAATGACACCTCCAAATACTTACGACGATATTACTATAACAGAGATTATTATATTAATAAATAATAAATAAATAGCTTTATTTTGATTAAAATATTTACACAATATACAGAATTCTCAGAGTAATTCATTGCGTAACATTTTCTCCTCATCTAGGATTTACAAGTAAAATAACAGTCTATAGTATATAACGTGACGTAATCCATTTAGATATAAAGTATAGAATAATCCCTTGTGATATTTTCCCTTCATCTCCACGAAATATGCAATGGTAGAGTTAGAAAGTCAATTAAAAATGCGCGTGAGTAAATTTTGCCACTCAAGGACATAATTGAACGATTGAAACAATAAGAATTAAAGAAAACATGTTGCATTGTGTTAGGTAGCCCAGTATGCGTCAGTGGTTCAGCGGCAGAATGCTCGCCAACCATGCCTCGCATGGTCCGGGGATCAATCCTCAACCAACTCAATCCTAAACCTCTCTGAGCTGGTGGTAAGGCCAGTGGAGACGGAAGACTAGGCATGAAACTAGCATCCCTACCTTACGAAGATAAGACCACTGATACGGAAAATCCAAAGCTCTACCTTGAAGCTCTATGTCCCACTCGGAACGTGAAGGAATAACATTTTCTGAAAAAATAGGTAGCCCAGTGATTCAAGCAGACCGCCAATGTTATATCAGTCAAATTTATATTGCCACTAGTTATATTGGAAGTATGTGCTTTAGCTTGAATAGAATTTCACTTTAGTTAATCGAATATCATAATCCCTCATAAATCAAGCTAACTGGCACAACTGTCACCAATCGACAACAACACCAACAACACACACACAATACCTAAATGACTTCGAAATTCCAAAATATATCACAGTGTCCACGATGTATTAAAAATTTTCATCAGTTTCATTGTAAGAACAGAAAGAAGGGCATATCTACGATTTTCTGAACATGTACCAAAAAGCTTACGTCTAAAGGGAACAAGTGCATTAAAACAGTGCCATCGCCAGGCATCTCCTCGACATGGGTCATGAGGTGGACGTCGAAAAGTCGTTCAAAATTATCAATAAGCAAAAGAGCTCAATTCTCCTTAAGTTTGCTGAAGCCATTTCCACCAAGCGCCTGAAACCTGATTTGTGCGTTCAGAAAGAAGCGGTTATAAATCTTTCTTTGCCCTGGTAACTGGATATTTTTCATCCGAATGCGACATGCTGAAAAGTTTTCATTGTGTATGACTATTATTGTTCGGAATAGTGTTTAATATTGCATATATGTATGTATATATTATTAGTGTATGCATATGATTGATCGATTGATTTTTGTTTAAAATGAACTCTGTGCAAGTATGTTGAAATTGTTTTTGTAGATATATTTAATAATGTCTTTGCCCTGTAAGCAGCTGACGAGAAGGCAATGAAATAAAAGATGGTACCAATTTATTCTGCTAAAATTGTAGTTCTTGCTTTGTTCAAATTTAAAAATTTTCAAATTAATCTAAATGTATAGTGCATCATGAAAATTCTTCTTCTTTTCTCCCAATGATAACTTTCAGATAAACAGAGTTTTCCAATATTTAATGGATTCATCCAAACAAACCTTTCGACTAACTGATACTCCAACAATCAAGAAGAAAATAACCAATCCCAACAGCATACATCAAAATTATGAATCAAATCCTAGTAGAAATTCAATCCAGTATCCGATATTCTATCTAGCCGGATCACCTATTCACATACAATATTGTCTAAAGAAAAATAACATTCAATATACTCCTGCTACTCCGCCTTATTTATTATCCCCTATATGGATGAGTATGCTATGGGGTTTGGAACAGAAATCCAATGTGATGAAAAGAATAGCTGCTTTAAAAGCTTTAAGTATGCTAATAGAAAGTGATGTAAGCGAGAAATTGAAAACTACATCAAATCATCATCATCATATAAATAAATCTTATGGACAGTATGATAATTCAACTGATAAAGATAAAACTTCGATGTTATTAAAATTGTTGAAAAATATGCGTTCAAATGAAACAGATCCACTGGTGAAAGAGGTTATGTCACAAGTTATTGATAAGATAACAATACAAGTCAATAATGAATCACATCATGAACAGGTAAATCATTGTTTTTTTTCAATAACACTTTAATACATTTTGAATTCGATTATTTGTAGTGGTCAATACTAAAAATGTCTTTGAAAGATGCAACTTTTTTAAACCGTAAAATAATTGACGCCATGAAAGTGATTGATTTCTTACTCAAGTAAACCTAAGTTAAATTTTAAGCACCACTAACCACCAATGGAGTGTGACCTCACCAATGACCTTGAAACGCTCACTGAGCAAGTTAGTGAAACCTGGCAAATAATGTTGTCATCATCAATAAAATATGCTCATCGAAGTGTTGTGCTATTAAATGGGATATCTGGCAAGTTTCAGCTTAGGTTTGAGAAAGATTAAGTTACGCTTTAAGCCAAGGACAAGTTAGGGTTAGGTTAACCTAATAAAGGCGACATTAGGGTTGGTTCGAGTTAGATTACAGTTAATTTAGGGATATTTTCACGTTACGGTTAGGTTCAGGAAAGATCAGGGTTATTGTTAGGATTAGAAGACCTAAATAATTACATGCATAGAATGTGGTTAAATTACTCTGTTGATATAAGAATAGAACTTGTGCACTGTGGTAGAGTATAATTCCATTGTGGATAACATTTATTTTGATAAAGTCTCACAGTGTTATACAGTAATATTTACTAATGACGTTTCGAGCACAATTTATTGCTCAGTAAATATTACTGTATAACACTATGAAACTTTATCAAAACAAATCCTACTCACAATGGAATTATACTCTGTTGATACTCCAACCTAAAACTGAAAGCTACTTTTATCACATATGAGAGAAAGGTGTCTTCTGTAACACTTTTATACAGCTTTTCTGCATTTTTTTTTTCATAAATATATGTATTCCATACACAAAAATGCCTCCCTCACGTGATTGGTGCGTTCAAGGTTATTCGCTCATGATTGGTAGTTTAACTTTGCAGGTTTTAAGTAACTCAACGACCGAATGCATATTCACATACACTTGGTAAGTAGCCAGTCTGATATCGCTTTACCGCCCTTAGAGTGTGACCCAGTAGTTGAGAGTGAAACATCTAAAGCAATACACCACGGCGTCTAGTAATATGAATAAATTCAGTGGAATAAGACTTCCACATCTACAATGACAAAAACTGCCTAGTGAGCGATATGGGGGGGGGGAATAGGTGACATGTGCAAATTTAGAAAAATCTGTTATTCTCTACATACAAAAATACCCATGAATTATCTATAGAATTACTGATGGCAGGT
Source organism: Trichobilharzia szidati (assembly GCA_944472155.2). Taxonomy (NCBI): domain Eukaryota; kingdom Metazoa; phylum Platyhelminthes; class Trematoda; order Strigeidida; family Schistosomatidae; genus Trichobilharzia; species Trichobilharzia szidati. Next base: position 53,570,803 of record OX235272.1, read on the forward strand.
CCACTTGAACTAGATCTAAATATCGACTGTATGCTTACCATACTGATGAGAAGGTTACTTTTACAAATACAGCTTGAAAATTTGACAAGATAATTAACACTCAAACACCCAAAAAATAAATAATGATGGCTGTAAAATATCAAAATGTCTAAAAATCATTCGAAATCGATTCAGGTTATACCACGGATTGATATCAGTTAGAGAACCAATTAAAACCAGCGGCGAGTACTGGACAGCTGTTTCCGTTGTCCTAATTTGGGATTCTTCGACAGTACCCACCCACTGGGGTCGAACCCAGGTACTTCCAGTTACAAGGCAAGCTCGTATACCATTCAGACACTGGGACCCGACTCAATGGCCAGTCTATGAATTCTAACTTCTACCAATTTGTGGTTTTAGCACGACCACTAACCAATGTAATCGGGGGGAAATCCACCCTCACTCCCTACTGGATAGACCCCAGTGATCACGGCTTTTCACTAGAACTTCAGGCAACTTCGTCCTATAGCCAGTCACTACCGAGCACCTGAAATAAATACAATCCCTACAAACTAATTCTTGAAAATTCAAAATTGAATCAATACATTCGGATTCACATTTGCAGTTACAGAAAAGAATGGGAAAATATTACTATTCACACCGTGGATATAACTCCTAACTAGTAGAAACATGAGTGGCTTTTATATTTTGAGATTGTTATGTCAAAGAACAAATATAAACTCTATGAAACTCATACATTTATCAATTCATCATCAGAAACACTCTTAACATTGCACATGAATGTCTGCCTGGGGTTACTATAAGTTAAAGTATTAGTAGGTTTTCACTAATTCATTCCTCAATTCACCAGATATCAGTGCTAATTATTAATTCCAAACAGTGATAAAGCAATCTTATCACAGTACTTTGACATTCTCAGGGGAAGTGACTTTGCAAACATCCTTTTACTAAACAGCTACAAAATAAGATCCTTTAAAACAGATGTAAGCTACTTTCTAAATAAAGATATCACCTCACAGCCTCATTAAATAGATACTGATACAGTTAAAATTAATGCTCCGGTTGAAGAAAGTAAAACTTAACTGCTTCGAAGGCCTTACAAATTTGCAAAGATAACTTATCTTGATTAAGACTGTCCACCAACACAGGGATAAGGTGGAAAAAAGCTACAGAATAGTTAGATTACGTTATTTTGTAACAAAAATGTGCAGCTCACTCAACCAGAAGAAATCAAATAGCGTTTTATTTAACCTATGTGAGGTTACATTTTCCATAATTGACTCAGGTATTTGAGCAAAACCACATTGTCATTCTTTTGAGACAGTTTTATTCATTCTCCTGATCTCCATAGGAAATTATGAAAGTTATAACCCTTGCACACCTTTACTATAAACTACTTCTTAACAGTGAAAATAAGTTGTTTGCAAAGAAACCAGCTGAACTGTCTATGCACAGCCAAGTTGTTATTCTCTTCTCGCCTTTTTATGGGTATCATACATATGAAACAATCTACTCTGTAACTTTAGTAATCTAATAAATGTTATTTTTATTTCTTTACGTTTCAAGTGAAACATAGGGCTTCAAGCTAGACGCTTGAAGTTTCGGTAGCAGTGGTGTTCAGATTTTACGGAGTGGGGTCGCTAACCTCATACCCAACCTTTACTCTTTACCAGCTTAGAGAGGTATGGGAGTGCGTCAGTGGCCGGAGATCGAATCCCGGACCACGTGCGTGGTCGGTGAGCATTCTACAGCTGTGCCTTCAACGTATTCTAAGAAATGTTGCAAAACATTCTTTTTCATTTATGATCACATTACGTTAAGTAACTTGGTAGCACATGCTTTTCAAAGCTGAGTGTGTAGGGAAAAAAAGAGAAAATTGTAATGCTAACACAGCGTTTATAAGATGAGTAAGAATATTTTCTCAAAAGTGACTTTAATTAACCTTTCAAGTATTTAATACAACCATTTTATTGGTTTAATTTCAGATTTCCAAACCTACCCGTCTCCTAAAAACAATATGGACAAAACTCAGTAATGCAGAAAATCTACCCTCTAAACCATCATATATATTCCGATCACAGTAACTCACACTGTCTTTTGGATAGTTAATGTATTTCTTTCTCTCTCTCTTTCTGTCTACATAGTTTGTACAGCTATTTGTTTAATGCTGTAAGATTAATAAAAATGTAACTGTGAATTATTTGTTCTTTCAAGAAAAACGACGCATCGACAAAGATTACTTATACTTATTTATTCAGTATTCTAAATCCAACATGAATTACTATTATTATTCCCCTGGCTTCAAACAACACATCCCTATTTCATTCTTCTCTCTGCTATCCTATTTAGCTATCTCCACGATTGTCCATAAGCTCTCATCCCCTCCTCTATGTCACCCTCAGATGCGCAACTCTTTATTTCCCACTCGAAGTCCTGGCGCGTGATATCACTCGATGGTCTCCACAGAGTATGCCCAATCCACCGTTTACACTTAATAGTGTTAACTTTAAAGGCAGCTTCCTTTATTCTCCAGAATTACGATTCAAGGTATACGTATGCGAAAATCTATATCATATTAGCCAATGAAAAGAAGTATGAAAATAATTTTCATGGTCACATTGTAATCGTGCTGAGGAACAAAACAAAAAGCCTCTGTAAGACTAACAGGAATTGATGGATAACAAATGACTTTTAAGGTTGTCAGAATCATCGAGTGAACACGTTTATAACAGTGTTCATCAAGTGTGTCTATAAGAGTGAAGTGAAACTTGTTGCTTTTCTGCATCCCTGATCATCAAGCTTTTCTACCAACCTAATTTCAAACCATTTTTTTTTCATATGGCGATAAGAAGAAACTAGCAATTTAAAGCCAGAGATATGCATGATTTGGATGACTACTACTAATAAAATATCAGTAATAAAGTGTGGAGAACTGTTTTAATATTCATTTGGAGAGAGCCTAGATATCATCGACACAAACAACTATTTTCTATTACATTCAACTTTTAGACGATGTCGTATATCATGTACACTTTTAGCACAACCCCGTTGATAACTGTCTCCAACAACATTCAATAAACTCAAATAAATTTATTTAATTCAATTATAGCTTTTCCCATCGACTGATTCGACCGAAGTACTCGGTCCCAGGTTGACATGTCGGCTCCTTGTACAGATGCTTCGACGATGTCTCATCATGTAACTTGAAGTCAATTGGTAGATGGTGACTAGCAGTAGATGTACAGGATGTACATTTCGTCCTATTTAGGACTCGTCATCAGGATGTACCTGCTAGTCACCATCCACCAGTTGACTTCAAATTACATGATGAAACATCGTCGAAGCATCTGCACAAGGAGCCGACATCTCAGCCTGAGACCGAGTACTTCGGTCGAATCAATCGATGGGAAAGTCTAAAATTGAATTATCATCAATAAGACTCATTGCACAAGAGGTGACTCTCATGGCCCTAACAGTCTAGTGGATAACGCTTTGACGTTTGAAACTGTGGGCACTGGTTTCGAGCCTTGGTGGGAACATCATCACTCACTGGGAAATGACGGTACATTCAGCCGACGAGTCCTAAATAGGACAAAATGCACATTCTGAATTCCACTGCTAGTCAATCACCACCACCATCCACCAATTGACTTCAATAAATGAATGCAAAGAAAAAACAAACAGTATCATCAATGATTCAATTCTATCTCTTATACAACACACAACACTGAATTCAATTCAATCGTGTGTCTGCACGCTTTATATATATTTAAGCAAAATTCAAAGGAGGAGGAGGAAAAGAGGAGGAGCAAAAAAGAAAGAAAAAACAAAAGCACAATCAAAAACTACAGGTTTATTTTAAAGGAAGAAGAATTTTTAAATTACTTAACTTAGAAGATGTGTACACCATACGCGCACATACAAACACACATGTTTATTCTTTTCTACATAATGAGATTTCCTTTTTAATAATAAAAAAGCATGATGTGACCCCCCACATCATTCTAAATCATTGGAAGTAATGACAATAAATGCTTTATTGAGATCATTAAAAAATAAAAATAATGATAATAACTAGGTAGTATTATATATATATGGTAGTATATAGTGTTCACTTGACTTCGAGTAAACATTTCATCATATGGACAATGGAAAAGGCAATGAAAGAGATAATTAAAACAAAACAAAAAAAATACAAAATATATATAGTACTTAAATTACATATACATGTGTATGTATTTATGTAAGTGTTTATTGCACTACTAATGTATCTCCAAAGTCTGGATCCAAGGTTGCAAAATGATATCAGCCTCAACCTCAACCTCAGCAACAATGACAACAATAATCAAAATGAAATTAATTCATACGAGAAAAAAACAACAACCAGCATTTACAATTTTAATTAATGAAAAGAAAGCAAAAACCAAAAAAAAAAATAAATATAAAAATGAAGACGGAAGAAGTAAAGACAAATTAGAAAGGCGAAAATAATAGAATATCCATTAATAATCGGGTTTTTTTTTGTTCCTTTACGTTCTCAGTGGAACATACGGCTTCAAGCTAAACACCTGAAGTTTCGGCAGCAGTGTTGTTGTTGATATTTTACAGGGTGGGGTTGCTAACCTCATGGCTAACCTTCCCCTCTTTTACCAGTCTTATTACTGGCTAAGCGAGGTGTAAGAGTGCGCGTCCAGTGGTCGGGGATCGAACCCCGGAGCACGCGAGGCGTGGCTGGCAAGCATTCTACCACTGTGCCACCACCACCGACGCACATGATAATGAAGTAAAGACAAATTAGAATGGTGAAAATAAAAGAATTAAAAAACAAAACAAACAAAAAACAGAACAATAGCAGCAGCAGCAGCGGCAACAACAGGAGATAATGACAATAGAACACCAATTCAAAGATAAAAACAAACAAGTGAAAAGATTTTACAATGAAATAAAAGAAATTATACACAAGATACAACAAGAAGAAAAAGTAATAGTAATAATAATAAATTTATACAAAAAGGAAATATTATTATTTATTATATAGGATGTTGTTTATAGATTAGGGTTTATATGAACCCATAATATATCATCATCATCATTATGCATTCAATAATGAAGAGATGAAACAGACAGACAAACAGACTAAGAGAGTGTTAGTGTGAAACTTTGACTAGATTTCATTGTGAATACACTTCAACTATGTTTGTAACGAGAAAGAGAGAGAAAGAGAAAGGGGGGAGGAGAGAAAGAGGTAGTGTGTGTGTCTGTGTGTATTGCAATGAAGAATACAATGCTAGAAATAATGATAAACTTTACAAAAAGTGATAAAATAAATAAAAGCAGAAATTAATTCCTTTCATTGTAAATAAATATATAAATAAGTAAATAAATTTCATTACCGGGGTGATTGTATCAGAAGTGACAGATATATTGGGATAATCAGTTGTGAAGTTTGTTGAACAAAAGGCTGAAAATATCTATCTACCTAGCTCGACCACCGGATTTAGAAGATGAATTTTTCTGTTTTCTAATCATATTTCTAGGCTGCAGTTTCAAATCAGCCATAATGGAAGAGAAATCAGACAATCTTTGATAATCTTCATCCTCATCTGTCATACGAGCTAAAGCTTCATCGAGGGAAATTGTATCTGTCCCACGGTGTAAAGCATTATTACCACCCATTGGACGAAAATGTGATGGTGTAACATTTGGAGGCTTTTCGAAATCTGTATTACCACAATGATCAACAGGTGAAAAGGTGGGATTGGCAGTTGCTCTTGGCAGTCTTAGTGGACAAGGAAGCATTTCAGGCATCACAGTTAGATGTAGTACGAGACAAGCAAGAGATGGCCATTCTTTGTCTAAACCCTAAAACAAAATAAGTTTAAAAGTAAATAGGATAAGACAAAAACACTGTACAGAAAAAGGTGTTTTGGTATTGGTACTATATTTATACAATCCGTAATATAAGTAAGATAAACCACTGCCTATTGGGAAGCAGTTACATCTAACCGTTCCAACTATTCGTATCTATTCGTATAATATGTATTCGTGGTGGAATCACAAAGTATAACCAGTGACACTATAGATCATTTCAGTCATATAAACTTCTGATTTTGAAACCAGTTATCAGACTGTGAAAATTCAAATCATGAAGCCTAATTTTTCATTGACTTCTGAAAGACAATTTTTCAGTTCGAAGAATCAGAATTCCTAGAGCGCTTTTAGACAACACTTATACTAAAAGTCAACCATAATTGTAAAATTGCACAGATGAAAGTACTTTCAAAGTTACTAGCTGATATACGTGCAGGTTGGAAAAGAGTAAGTGGTGGCCAAACAAAAACATGGCATCAATCCATGAAATCCTTGACAGTTAAACTGAGTCAGGTAGGAAGGGAGATGCAGACTTCCGGGTTGGGGCCCGCCCTCGGGACTCTAAGAATCAATGGTTGGAGACAGACAATAGGTGACATGGCTCAAAATCGTTGTCAATGGCTTACGCAGATGTATTCAGTCTCTGTAATCTTTCATATTCCTTTCTACCATTACTCATTCTGTTTCACTCTTATACTTGTCAAAACTCTATTGATTCTCTTCACTCATTTTCTTGTCTACGTTTGTGTGCTATTTGGATCGTGGCAACTCGACCTGGTGCACTTGGGTGCCAAGTTCTATGTTAAATCCAGACAGACAGACTTTTAAAGTACGCCCAACAGGAAGCCTCGCGCTACATAGCCAGGTTTCATGGCTTTTTATCATTCGAACAAATGCAAGCAATAATAGTACAAATATTCTGCAGTGTTGTGTTATTGTCATCGAATTCGACTGCCTTTAGAATAGGATTAACTAGCCAATACAGAAAGGAATATTGTCACGGAGTAAATTACACAACAGACATGTCAGAAAAAAATTAAGAAATAGAAATACCTTCAGATCCACCTACTTTAAGCTTGACACCACCTCCTGGTGTCTTTTGAATCAGAAAATGAGTTATTCCACTGGCAGAAGATGGATAGACTGATCCCAATGAAGGAAGCCCATCTTTCATTCGACTTATTGGAACCTGTGATTGTCTGGAATGGAAGCAACTACCGACTGAATGATCACTACTGGACCGTACTGACAAGGCATAACTATTTGGATGACTTCCGCTATCTCGTACAACAAAGCTGCCAGGCTATTATGAAACAATAAATACAAGTGCCAGATGAAAACAAGGGGACATTCAGAACAATGAATAAATAAAATTTAGTAATTTAATTGATATGGATTTCAAATGAACTGTCGTCAAGATTTGACAGAATAGTTCTAAAATATTTGGGCGCCGAGTGAGAATTAGATATTTGTAAAATCTCAGCGACATTGAAATGAGTAATTCCAACGTTTCGTTCGGAAATCTGGTCCGAACTTCTTCAGGGAAATTAATCGAAATTAACATAACAGAGGTTTATATATAAAAGGAACATCACTTGTTTTTAAAAACTTTGTCCAATCATGAGTCATTCAACAAGAAGTATAATAAACAAAATTTTATGAGCTGTGATCAAAATTTGACCTCGGACTTACAAATATTGGTCTACCTTTGTTAAACACTTTAAACAGAGTGTGCATGCGCGTGTGTGTAAACAGTTGTAAAACATTTCTTAACGTCTCCATAGGAAGATATGGACAGTCGAGAATTTTGACCAAGTACTAATAATTAGTGATACATATCCATTTTTATTTATTAATAAGGATTTCCTATGCATCAGCTAACATCACGCCTTCACGTCTGTTCAAACTGTTAGTATCTAGAATTTTGTGATTAGACGTATTTTCAAAATTATGGTGTTTGGGATTAGCGTTTAGTAGAAGCACCCGGTCGGATTTATTGCTTTGTCTTCTTTCTGAAGACTGAGCTGCTTTATTCGACCTACTGGAGTTGTCAGGTGACTCGACAGCTACGGATTTAGGATATGCATTCTGTTAATTTCCATTAATTTCCTTGAAGAAGTTCGGACCAGATTGCCGGACGAAACGTTGGAATTACTCATTTCAATCTCGCTGAGATTTTACAAATGTCTACTTCTCACTCGGCCCTAAATATTTTAGAACTATTCTGTCAAATCTTGACGACAGTTCTTTTGAATAATTTTGCTATCGAATTAAATTAACAAAGAAACTATGTAATTGGCACAATCATCGTGTTTTCAGTCTCCGTTGTCTGGAACAAACACTCATGTAAGCAAGTACACATAACAGTGTTATTACGCAGAGTATTTTTCTAAACAAGAACTCTAAAAGTCTGATAAGCTGTTCAAGGATAACCAGTGATGTGCAGTTCTGCTAAAATTACTAGGCAATTTCTATTGACGAAGTTTAGAGTCACACTTGAGTCATCTGAATGACATTTTAAAATCGTTTAAGAAACATGCGTTTTCGGGGACTACTGAAAACTCTTTGGATCTTTCAGTCAGATGCAATCTGTGAATAAATAAATAAATAAAGTCATTGAAACTGTAGTATTCTTGATTTCATGAATAGGTAAATCACTCCTGGAGCCAAATACTCAGAATATAACACACTACTGCAAAAGACTGTTTTATGATCCTGAATGTACCAACTAATAGCTGTTTCAACCACAAGCATCTTCTCTGCAAGAAACAAGTTACTGATGATAGAAAAAACCATTTGAACCAACCCCTTTTGGTGTCAAGTGATTCGGTTTCTATGGGCGAATATCCTATTATTTTGTTTTTATTAATTCCTTTACGTTCCCAGTGGAACATAGGGCTTCAAGCTACAGGCTTGAAGTTTCAGTAGCAGTGGTATTCAGATTTTGCGGGATTGGGTTGCTAGCCTCATGTCCGACCTTTCCCCCTTACCAGTCTTATTACTGGCTTAGAGGGGTAATGGAGTGCGTCAGTGGTCGGGGATCAAACCCCTCACCACATGCGTGGTCGGCGAGTATTCTACTGCTGTGCCACCGACGCACCCGAATACCCGATGCGACTCAATAACTATATACTTTTTAGGTTTCAACATGACTGTGTCTGACGATCAGCAGCCTAAAAGTCTATCCTATCGAATGGGTAGCGAAATAAAGTAGTACGCCAAACGGTAGTAATTTCGTGTCCACTTTCACCGAATTGATTGGCATATCTATTTTATGCAGTAGCTAGCTTGTTGCCTCTAATGAATACCCAGTTCTGATTCGAACAAAAATATTTTAAAAACCGGATCTTTTTCCAGAATGATCAGAAATGGTCAAATAGCTTCTAAATAGTACGCACCGACTGAGGTTCGAAACTAGGACCTTTTGGTTACAAGGTGGGCTTGTAGACGTCCTGGGTGAGTACTGATAAAGGCTGACGAAACAGCTGTTCAGTCCTCCCTGGTGGGCTTTCCAATGGTTCTCTAACCAATGTCAGTTCATAATGAAATCCTGTAATCAATCAATCAAATCCCTGCAAACACCAACACTTGAAGCTTCTAAACAGTTAACTTTTTGGTGTGGTTGTGTTCTCTGAGTTGAATGGTTTGGTTGCGAAGCTTTCATTGCTCTACTGAGCAACATCTTCAGCGCATACTTCGATGTGAAGTCTTCATAGTTCACATCGAAGTATGCACTGAAGATGTTGCTCAGTAGAGCAATGAAAGCTTCGCAACCAAACCATCCAGCTCAGAGAACACAACCACACCAAAATCATCCACCTGAGCTACAAATCTTCTCTATTATATCTAAATCAAACAGTTAACTATTACGACAATGAACACACGTAGAAACAAAAATGAAATATTTCCAATGTTACTAGTTATACGAAGTAAACATACGGGTTGTTTGGCAAGCATTTCCAAAGCTTTATCACGTGGTAGATTTGGAAGATACCAAGGTGCATGAGACAATTCATTGACATCATCTACAATATTTCGTGAAGAAAAGTTTGGAGTAGAGCATGGAGATGTAGGAGGAACAGGTAAATGATGATCATTGGGTTTCAACAGTTTGTTGTTGCTGTTATTATTATTGTTATTTCCAGGATTTGCATTATTATTATTGACCGTCGTTACACAGGCATGTTCACAATTGGAGCAACCTGGAACGCAAGTACAACGCTTACCAGCTGGTAAACTGTTATCAGAACCTGAGCCTAAACAACCTGAGCCAGATGTTGCAGTTGAACAGCCAGTAGTTGATGAAGATGTTGTTGTCGCTGTAGACGTATTGGCAAGAACACTATCCGTAGTGAATTCAGGATTACATTCTTGAATGTCTTTTTCATCATTGGTGGTAAGAGTTTCTTTGTCGAATGAAATACCGCCACAACTTCGATGATCAGCCATATCATAAAAATGTTGTGATAATCTATAAGGATTTAAACAGTTAAAAAAACTCAAGTTACTATAATTTTAAACTCTCTGCATTACTTCAAATGAACTGTCGTCAAGATTTGACAGAATAGTTCTAAAATATTTGGGCGGCGAGTGAGAAGTAGACATTTGTAAAAAATTATATTTGTAAAGTCTCAGCGAGATTGAAATGAGTAATTCCAACGTTTCGTTCGGCAATCTGGTCCGAACTTCTTCAGGGAAATTAATCGAAATTAACATAACATAGGTTTATATATAATAAGGAACATCACTTGTTTTTGAAAATTTGTCCAGATTGCCGAACGAAACGTTGGAATTACTCATTTCACTCTCGCTGAGACTTTACAAATATAATTTTTTACAAATGTCTCTCTGCATTACCATCATCATTTGTTATGAAAACTTACATATAAAAATGTACATTTTTCGTGTATGGTGCAACTTGGACTCTGTCCTAAGAGAAAGCTGAGAAACAAGACCATTGAAGGTGAAGGACTTATATCAGGCTAATTTCGTACTATACCTTTCACAATTGAGGTGCAGTGGTAGGGTGTAGCTACTTGGATTTCTACACAGTAATATCTGCCTGTCTGAGACAACGATTGTTTATGTATAGAAAATATTAACCAACTACCTACCGCGCTCAAGTCTGTGTGGAGGTCAACAACACTCAGAATCAAAAATAAGATCCGGATTTTCAACTCCAATGTGAAGTCAGTGCCACTTACTATACGGATCAGAGACTTGCACTGCGCGTCATAAAGAGCATCCCAAACAAACTACAGACCTTCATTAACAGCTATCTTCGCTCAATGCCAATCAAGATCAGATGACCAGAAAAGATCAGCAACAGGGATCTTTGGCAGCGAACCAACCAGGAACCGATTATGAAACAAATAGGCAGGAAGAAATGGAGATGGATTGGCCATACTCTGAGGAAACCATCAAGTGACATCACTAGACAAGCCATTGCTCGAGTGGAACCCGACTGAATGGGAAGCGGCGAGTTGGTCGTCAGTGTGAGGGTGACTTGGAGGAGATCATGTGAAGAGGAGATGAAAACGTGTGGGCAGACATGGAACCAGGTGAAGACTCTAGCAGAGAACAGAACGCAATGGAGACGCACGGCTGAAGCCCTATGTTCCTGTAGGAATTAAAGGATACAATAATAACAATAATACCATTTGCATTTCCATGAAGCTGGCAATGAGCCCCATTTATGGTGTGAAGGCAAGTAATATCATCTGGATGCCCAAACTTAGCTAGGTGGAATGTGGCCGGAACCTGTGACGCAGTTGCTGGAATCCAAGAGCATAGCCCAATTATCTACAGTTCTATAGATTGTTTATGTAAGCTATACAAAGAGCACCTGATATGCAGCTAGTAATTCCTACTTCTAGATTCCATTCCACTTACCTCAAACTGAGCAACTACGTCATATCATCATCCCTCGTGAAATAACTGTAGCTCGTCACCTAGTAAAGGAAAATTCTGGGCCGGATAAGTTAACATGAAGACTTGAATACAAGTACACTAAAAGCCTCCTAATGTGTGACTTTTAACAAGATCAGTATGACAATCATCAGTGAAAAAAAACTTTTAAATCAATAAAATTCATTATACGACACTGGCTGTAACCCATATTTAAAGCTGCTGCGCTACGCCAAACCCAATTGAAGCTATTTGAGTAACATACACGATGCTACAGTTTACTTTCATAAATAGCTCCAGTTAACAGCAGGATAAATGTGAGATATATAGAATACAAACGACTTACTGAGTATTCACAGACTTAGGTCTCAATGGTGGAGCATCGTTAACATTCTCTACACTTTTGTTCGCAACAGTTTCATTGCGTTTAACACCTGAATTCCCTGAATCAACATCCTGGTTCATGTGATTTACAGTGCATGATGCAGTGTTTAAAACTTGACCTTGACCAGATGGTGTCACAGATGATTGACTACGCGGAGGAGGAGGTGGTGGTTTCAACTGATCATTCTTTTCTACAAACCTTTCCATTTCACTGTTTTTTTGTACTACTGCCTCAACAGAATCACCAACTCCAACAGCTTGTTCACTTGTGCTTGTTGTCGCATCCCGTAATTTATGACGATGATGATGCTTGTGGTGTTTATGTCTGTGAAATGGTAAACAAAAAAATCAAAAGATTTTTGTAGAGCGAATGCTTCAATATGGCATAACGTTATCGTATCTGGAACTATGGCTTCGTAACCGAGAATGCCTTAAGTGAGATAATGTAACTGTTAAGAGCATAAATGAACAGAAGGGTCATTCTCCTTATTCTTACACTTCTAATGAATATAAAACCTATTTTGTCTTCCATCAACAAATGAAATAAAGGAGTTAGGTAACAGCTGTAAACAATAAAAGCTGTATTTAAGTTAATATTGAGATTTTTTTATTCCTTTACGTTCCCAGTGGAACATAGGGCTTCAAGCTAGAGGCTTGAAGTTTCGGTTGCAGTGGTGTTCAGATTTTGCGGGATAGGGTTGCTGGCCTCATGCCCAACCTTTCCTCTTTACCAGCTTTATCACTGGTTTGGCGAGGTAAAGGAGTGCGTCGGCCGGGGATCGAACCCCGGACCATGTGCGTGGTCGGCAAGCGTCCTACCCGCTGTGCCACCGACGCACACAGTATTGAGATACATATGCAAATAAATAGTTCAGACCAATTGAAGAAAAATTATATCAAAATAAAACAGAACAATAAAATGATAATAATAATAATAATAGTTACTTGTGAGCTTTATTTCCTCGTTGTTTATCAGTGACGTTGCCAACATTCGACTGAATGTTCTCCTCATCACATGCAGCTACACATTGTTCAGATTCTGGTAAAGGCGGTAAAGGTTTATTGGACATGATTATTTGACTATCATTGCTGGGATTTGTATTGACAGTTTGTACACCTTGACTAAGAAAATAAGAGGTAAAGTGATGAAAAAATTCAATTTTATTATCCAGGCTATTTCAAAAGGTGAGAATCGACCAAAATGGGTAGTATTCGCATAAAGAAAAATGAATTTCACTACTGCCGGCATTGGTAAGACTTTGAAACAGATCTTACAGCCTACACCAGATATATATGTGAAGCTACAATAATGCGTCGGTGGCACAGTGGTTAGGACTCTCGCCGACCATGCACATGGTCCGGGGTTCGATCCCCTGCCGGCGCACACCCGATATCTATGGTCGGCCTGAATTTGGGCTACCGATATCCATGCTGAAAATTCCACACTTGTACTGAAAATACGGTGTGGAATCAAGCTGTAAATCAAAATAAAAAAAATAAATGGAGACATTCATTTACAAAAACACCACACAGCAATCATTACTGGACACGGTACAACTACTGCGTCAGGAAAAGCCACGGTGCAAAGTTAGTTTGAAAGCAATCTCAGTTAATAATTTTGAAAGAACTAAATCACGCTTCTCATAGGCTCCTCGGTTATATCGTCAGAATTAATAATCCTACTGTCTGTCTGTCTGTGTGCTTTTGGGAGTGTGTGGGCGGTTGTTACTTTCCGGCTGCCCACACCGTGGAAGTTGCCTGATTCTTTGGGTACCTGAAACAGAGAGAGAGAGTTATTGTTGCGTGACCGCAGAGCCCAGGGGACAACTGCTCGAGGCCGGTCACACACGGCCTGTATGAACTGGTTTCTTGGTTTGCTTCCGTATTAGTAAACTAACCGCCGGTTACGGGATGTACAATTTTTGGGATCGACCTTTCTAACCGCCTCTCTCCAGAGTGGCGAGACAGCATATGTGGCTGGCATGCTGGTCATCTGAGGGAAACACCTTACTATTGTTAGACCCCTGTTCCCCAGCAGTACGACTTCGTCCACAGACTCCCAGCATAATGTAGAAGAAAATTCTTACACTGTGCCGTTGACTGTTTTTAGTCTAATCGCTATCCTAACAACCTTCCTGGCATGGTATAACCTGCAGGAACATTTGTTCCAGCCAGTGTAGCTTGTTGGGTCATCGCGGTGTGCAAGCCCGACCACCACGTCAAAGTAGCAGCTATCGGTCGGGTAATAATCCTACAGAATAACATAAGCAATATTATGTAGCCGCCTCTGAAATGTTATCAGTGCATAAATACAACTGGAAAAGTTGATGGCATATCTAAAAACAATTACTGAGACTTAAACACAAGAAACATTTCAGATGTTGACCGTCTCAAGCCTACCCGCTGAATTATATGTTACATTAAAGCAAATTCAGTCAGTAACGGAAAGAATCGTGTACTTTGTTTATGCATCGAAATATGTAAGACTACTTTCACAAATACACAACATCTGCGTAAATAGACAGCGAAAAAATGATTTACAGAAATCTGGGAATATAAAAATTAAGTAGGGAAAAAGGACTTACTTTGGAGAGTTGAGGTTGACCGGGACATTTTGACCTGTGGAAACGGAACGAGTGACATTTACAGGAGTTTGCTGCGTCTGAAATAATGATGAACTTATATTGGATGGTTGAAACAAATTCGGATTATTAGAGGCTGCATTAAGGCGTTGTTGAGCATATGCCAAACGAAAAGCTTCCCCCATTATTGTATTAAGTTCTTCTGCCTACAAAGCAGCAATGTTTTATTAGAAAAATTTAGAATATTTTTTTAAAAATTTACATAAAAATAAACCATTCTATCCAAAATTTTAAAGAAAAACAACGGAATACACGCAACTTTTTTATTTATTATTTATTTCATTCCTTTACGTTCCGAGGAGAACATAGAGCCTCAAGCTGGAGCTTTGAAGTCTCGGTAGCAGCAGTTTTATCTTTATAGGGTGGGGTTACTAGCTTCACACTCAATCTTCTCTCTTTACCAGTCTTACCACCGGCTCAGCGAGGTTTAGGAGTGCATCGGCCGGGGATCGAACCCCAGGCCACGTGCGTGGTTGGTTAATAAATATTAACGCATTGCTGGAAAAAACAAAACGGTAGACAAGTGGCATGGCGACCGCTGACTATACCATACTAGCTAGAAATAAATCCAATCGAAAAAAAGTGAATTAATAATTGTTAATTTAAAACGACTGACTTTTATAGCGTTAGAAATAAAGCTGCGACATCTATTCGTCACTTCTAAAAATGCAACTACCGCCTGCGATTCCATTAGCATAATAGAAGAGAAGCTATCAACAGCATTTGAAGTGCAGCGTACAAATATCTTCAGCTGGCAAACACCTAAGCGTACAAAGACTGAGTTGTGTTGGAAAAAATTGGTATTTCATGTGTATTTTAGGAACTTGACTACTGGAAACCAAAATTAGTGGGCACCCTCTGTAATTTTTGCCGGTAATTAATTACATCTCCAATTAGTATATCTTGGTGTTACACGATGCACATAATATTGTCTGATCTACAAACTGGTACATCACTGGCGAAGAGTGATCAGTTGTGTAAAAGGTGGCAGTAACTGTCACCTTTTGTGTTCTTTAGAGACAGAGAAAACAAGTGATCTGCTATCATAAATTGAAGAAGCTTACTGGAATTCTAAAGCCAAAACTGGCTAATTTATGCGCGGAACTTCTTTTTGACTGGCCAAGAAAATGATATAACTGTTAACTGACTAAAAATGCCAACAGTAATAGTCGACAACATTGGTTAGGAAGAGTGAAACTGAAGGAAAAGACTTGCAAAATCTCTTCACATTAATTCAGAAGACTGAACAGAAAAAAACCCTGATAACTACGAAGCTATCTTAGACATGAGCATTGGTAATAAAGTATATCAAGGAATGTCAGTCAGTGAGTAATATAGACAAGCCTCTTATGTAATATAGCACCCCAACACTAAATAGATGGACCTATGTACCTTGTTTAAATTATCTATAAAAACCTACCCATAAGCATAAGGACATAATTTCACTAAAAGCTTACCGCTTCAGGTGTTGCTGTGACAAACGCATGACAGTACTGAATGTTTGGTTGAGCTTTTGGTTCCCTAGCAAGGAAAGCAAACTGAAAATTGTCTGGGTCACATGTGGCATACGATATACGACGAAGTGCATGAGCCATATAAACTCGCTATTTTTAGAAACAAAAGAAATTAATAAAAATGAGATAAGTGTTGTGCAAAATCAGTGACTAAAGAAATACTCGAAGTGAAAAGTTGCACTGAGGTTTTTTGCTTTAGTTTAGAATATTGTATCAGACTGATGAAAAACCTTTTGGTTTCAAGACAATGACGTTACTCCCTGAGTGGTATTTTTTTAACAGTCACCAATTTTACGATATAATATTTTAGAAGAGACTCAAGTTACGAAACAACGCCTGATTTCTGAAAATCTTTACACATAATCAGAAATCTAAAGTTTCCTCATAAAGTAGTGCTACCATACCAGACACTATATGCATTTGTGTACAAAACAATTGATATCGTAAAGAAATATGATCTGAAGAGAAATAACAAGCAGCAGTGGTAAAAGCAGAAAGTAGTAATATTTCCAAATATCTCTTTATGCAGACAAAACTATTTAGGCTTCCCTAATATCATGTACATTATTAACTTATGGCAAACCATGCCTTCAGACTTAAGGGTCTGTTGTAAACAAAAAACAAAACACTAAACCATTTTATTGGTGGATGGTGACTAGCAGTGGAATCCAGGATGCGCATGTACCTGCATTCCCCAGTGAATGATGATGTTCCCACCGAGGCTCGAACCCACTGCCCATAGTTTCAAACGCCATGAGCCTAGGTGGGAACATCATCACTCACTGGGGAGTGCAGGTACATCCGATGACGAGCCCCAAATAGGACGAAATGCGCATCCTAGATTCCACTGCTAGTCACCATCCACCAATTAAATTCTAATTACATGCCTAGACATCGTCGAAGCATCTGCACAAAAAGCCGACATGACAACCTGAGACCGAGCACTTCGGTCCAATCGATCGACGAGAAAATCTAAAAATTCAATTAAATCACTAAACCGTTAACAATTATGGTCTGTTAATCCAAATACTCGACTTAATTAGGTCTTAACTGTCCAGGTTACCTTTTCTTAATCTAAATTTATGTAAGTCATTGATGAACAGCAAAAATGTAATTTTTAC
Organism: Trichobilharzia szidati; assembly: GCA_944472155.2. Lineage (NCBI taxonomy): Eukaryota > Metazoa > Platyhelminthes > Trematoda > Strigeidida > Schistosomatidae > Trichobilharzia > Trichobilharzia szidati. Next base: position 53,588,242 of record OX235272.1, read on the forward strand.
TGAGTCATCCTTAAAGCTGAAATTACCATCTTTAAATATGTATATTTTTAAAAACGCCCTAATTACATGACATGTATACACCAGAATGTAAACAACAAATTATGTGAAAAATAGCGAAATTATTTAACGTCCTTTATTGATTAAAGATAGAGGCTTTTAAATGTCTGAAAGTCACAAGTATATGAAACCTACCATTAGGAACAAGAAGTTGTAAAGAACCGCTCATATTTTATGATAACATAATGAACTTACGGACAGTAAAGAGCTAAAAGTAGATTGAAATTCATAACTTAGTTATTTCTGTATCTATGTTTATTATCAAATGTGATTATCATGCTACCCGTAAACCATAAAAAACTGAAATAAATCACATCTTAACAAGGATCCTTTGAATAATCAGACTTTCTGAAACAACAGATACAGCTTTTGTTTCCAAAACAAATATAGCCTCAACACTGTAACCACGTATTGTTTTCTTATGAAAAACACTGTCTCCATAGTGAATACTATGTTTAGTTAACTGTTAAATAGATAAATACTTGATTTTCACGTGTTTAGAGTTTTACAACTACTATTTCCATCGAATCAATAGGGACTACACATTTAATCCTTCAGATATAATATAGTAAATTGTACCAACTAACATTTCAGAAAACGTTAAGTAAATAATTGAATTATGTGTAAGCACATTAGAACGCAAATATATTCACAACCTGAGATATGATAGCTAGTTGATGAAGCCTGTTGCCTAATAACTGTGTGGTTAGCTTCAAAATGAAGTTGTCACTGTGATCTTAGTAGAAAAAAGTAAGAGGAAATAATGCTAAAAGTAAAAAGGTGATAAAGACAAATAACTACACATAGATAAAGATGATTCCTGATGATGATGAAATAAGTTTTGTCTTGAGAAATTTACAGGAAACTGAAACTTTTAGGTTGCCAACAATGTATAAGTTGATGATGCAGCTAAAATACTCGAAGAAAAAAAAACATTGGCTTCGCGTAGCCACCACTTCCAGAATATGTTTATTGAAGTGAACTTTTCTGATTTCTGCTTACATTCACCTTTAGGGAAAAATTTATAGTCACTGAATTGAATTAAGTTTTTTCTGACTTCCTAAATGGAATTATGAATATGTGTACATTAGCAACACAGTACACAACGACCTTGGATATCAATTTTAGCTATTAGGTGTGATGTCAAAGGTAGTACCAAATGTATAAATTAGATGCTTACGCAGCTAATTAGGAGAATTTCGGGAGAATAAATATGCTAGTTCATTAGAAAGACCAGTAGTCACAGGTTAATGGGCCAAAGAAAAGTGGAGGACATCGCAAAGTGACACGAAGACATTAGAGTTATTAGGCAACAATGAAGATGATTGATAGTTGGATTACACGTGTACATAAAGGTCTCAACTATTGATATTAATTCTTTCCGAAGTAGTCAAACATGTTACAATTGGTAGCTTCACCATTGCTACACAGTATAAGGTCGGTTTGTATAGTCTTTTCGGCTTATGCTTCATTGGTATAACTCGGTACTACAAAAAGCTTTAACTCCTGCACTATAACTGCAGTCAAACAAAAAATGAGACGGACCATTTCCAGCATGTATGATACTAAGACTGGAGATAATGTTTATCTGTTTAAAACTGCTACACAGCAGGGCATTCAGCATAGAACTTTGCTACTTGATATTAGATTACTCTTTCCGCCAGTATCCAACAGAATTTATTGAAGTAAGTAGTTGTTGATCAATCGAAAAATAGAAACAGGACGAATTGATTAAGCGGTAATCTCTCACGAAAATAAAGTTGCTCAATTAATGTGCTTGTTATAACTAATAAACACAAAAACAATGACTACACATACAACTGATAAACTAATCACTGCATCGCATGAGTAACATTGTCTGACTAGTGATGAACATTAAATTAAGTCTGAATTTATATGTACTTAAGACTATAAAAACTGACAACTCAGTCTACGACTTGGCTCTTATTCAATACAGTAATAAAACTTCAATGGATAAGAATTCCAACCAACAAGTGTGTTACCATCACATACAAATTTAACTTGTGCATATCTGTGGAAGTTCTATTCTCATTCAGTTGTTGGTCAGATCACACCTAATGCTTGAAGAATTCTCTCTTGCTTTCGTTTACATAATGCAATCCATGAATTTTAGATCGAAAAGTACTAAGAAAACTTGGATATCACAACCGGACGCGTAAAAACACTCATCACAAAGCACTCACCTCATTGTTTTCATGGCAGACTTTAACTCCGCTTAGCGATATGAGTAACGTGATTGGTTTGCTATGGGTATATTTCTGAAACAAAATGTAAGAACACAGATCGCTGAACGCAAGAGTTTGGAAACTAACATATATAAAACATCGCAATATGACGTAAGGTTTATACCGATTTCAATTTAGAACAGTAACGGTTGTGACAATACTTAACTCCCTGGGCTATAGTAGATAGAGTTCAGGATCCACAAATGGTTGAAAGCTGGGAACGAATTAGCTACCCACAGCTCGTTCATTTGTCCCACAACATAAATTTCCCAGCATGTCTGAAAGTACAACACTGCAAATGATTGTGATGATATGATTATTTCAAGAAATGTACGGATAACGAATCAATAAGACAGACCACTGTTATCGACCACAGCACCAACTAAAACGTAATACCAAAAATTAATATAGTGTTAGCCAGCTTCAGTCCACCTGAATTAACCTAGCTTAACTTTATTCTGAAATAAGACTGCAGTCACAAACTTTGTTCTATCCACACCCTTTGTGAATCGAACAACTATCCATTTGCAGGTATTTCCTGTCTGACAAGGTTTCCTAAATTATTACAATAGCATAGGTTTGTTTGTATCTTTTAAACGTTTTTAAAAATGAGAATGAGCCTTGACAATAAAACTACAACAGCCACCCCGATACAAGACCTCCTACAACCAATTGGGACTACATTAGGCATAACCAAATAAAATTACACCCTCTGCTCTGGAACATCGACTGCGTGACTTCTGTGTTGTAAGGGAAATAATTAATCTAAGAAATCGGTGGTCTGCAGCCACCTTCTTAACAGTTCTGTGACTTTTATTTACCCTTAATTCTAATTAGTTGCTAATATTTAGTGGTGAGGTTGATCGGGGTCACTGCTTTAGTTTAACTCCACCAACTAATACTAGTTGCACGATCACCTGGTCATATTGCTGTAAAGCCAAATGAATGATAACATATAGCTATGGGCGCTGAGCGCTGTATTGGCTGACTGAAACCGAACTCCAGCCAAGGCTAGACATAGACTTGCCAGTTTATTCGCAGACATGTTATGATAAAAGGTGTCTAATTCACAAAAGACAAGAAGAATCACGTTCGAATGAAGAGTCAGTACTTCTTTTCATAGGTATATTTAAACATTAATAGCTGAGTTTAAGTCTGCTTAAGCTAAAAATTTATTTAAATTTCACAGTCGAAATCTGCGTACTTACACGAGCAGCCTCCAACTTCTGACGGACAATCTCCGCACGTTCATGATGTCCTTTGCCTGAGACAAGGAACGACCCTATATACTAAACACAGTAATTAGGAATTTTTAAAATCTACTTCTGCAGGACGCGTAATTGGTTGAAAAACCTCCATCAAAGAGATCTATTCAGTAAGTTCCGGCACATTTCACTAATATTAGGCAGATGGAATTCCTGACATATTCCTAGGTGTTTTTATTCACATGTGTCTTAAAGCACGATACGCAAATATGTCTCAAAATCGAGACTAAATGATGTAGCGCATATTTCATAAACCTGCGCTTCACAGTACGTAAGATCAAGATTCGGAGTCACACTTTTGGCTAACGATAGATTGTTTACATCAATATTTTTCTGTCCGACGGCTGTGTTTGCTTTTTCCTTCTGAAAGAACCAATCAGAGACTCTTTCAGGCGCGTTCCTTGAATATGACGTGCTTTTTCCTTTCCACCCGGAAAATACCTATTTTGTGAATTATCCGCTTGGGAAACCTGATCTTCCTAGCCGGTGAATTAAATTCAACCATTACTTACATATCGAATCTCTATGTGGTAAGTCCAGCTGTCTCGAACTACTGCCAAAGCTTAAGGTGCTACTTTTCTAGCAGCATCTACCTCACTCATTCAGATAAACAAGACTTGCTGGTCTACCATGTGATTGCTGTGAAGCCTATAATCCAGAAAGTACTAGGTAAAATCGAAAACCTTTTGTTTTCCTTGTCTTGTACTTTTCAGTCTTATTCTTGTTCTTGCTGGTAGATACTGTTGCACTCTTATTCTTATATAGCATAAGTCACAGTGATAGTTAATATGGCTGTCGAAAGAAGCCTTAGAAAATGCACTGAAACACCATACTCTGTAGTCACAAGGGCTTCAGCCAGAGAATGGAAAACCCCAGGGACATCAACCCTTTCCAGCATACCGATCGTAAAGACTTGTGAAGGTCTCGTCTGTCCTGATACTACGCCTGCATTGCCACAGTCTAGCACTGAAACGGCACGGGCTATAACAGCAGAACAGGATACTACGCCTGCATCAGCTGAAAGCCAGTGTGTGGAACACAGCAAACCTAAAAGTAAACGTTCAGGACGTCATAAAACCTAGCCAGCGTCATCAAGTAAAGGAGGCGAATGCCAGGCGTGCAATATCATAGTTTCTAAAACTGACTCAGCGCTTGAATGCAATTTTTGCAAACGGTGCGTGCACTGCAGTTGTGACACAGAGGTGCCGAAAGCATACTACGAGTTTATGAGAAATAACCCGTGGTTTTGGTATATATGTCCACTCTGTCGCCCTGGCATAGTCACACAGAGCGTGTCTGCGGATAGCAGAAACAACACGCCGCCCTTGTGTCCCAACACGGCCTTATGTAGCTCCCCACCTGCCAACATCACACTGCCAAAACTTGGCACAGACAGTAAGAAGGACACTTCAGTCCTGCTGACTAAAAATGCCAATTTTCACAAGGTGAAGATTCAAAAGGTTGTGCTCAAAACATCAAGGAAAGATAGAATTAGAGAAGCCCCACTTGCATCCACAAGCAAGCTCGGCAACACAATAAAGGCTGGCCAGAACCCGATGAAGCCTTAAGTTGCTGACGCTGCAAAGGAATACGAGAAGCCAAAGGCCAAACCTAAGTCTGAGGTTAATGGGTCTAATTCTCTTATCGTGTTTAACGTACCTGTGAGCAAAGACAGCTTGCTTGAACAGCGGGCTCTGTTTGATCAGGAACAGTGGTCCAACTTGTGCAATAAACTAGGTCTGAACATTAGTTCAGTGAAATTGTGCAGGTTGTACAGGGGTGTCCACACACCTCAAGGTAAGCCTCCCCATTACCGGTTACACTGGACTCTGCCGAAGAGGCCGAAAAGGTACTATTGATGGCTCAGGTACTAGCCATCGACAGAAGCTCGAACATAAGGGTGAGACAAGACAGACTATGGGCTATCAGACAAATGGCGAGGGAGTCACCGGAACTGATACCTTCTACCTCTATGGTAGTGCACGGTGTTCCGGAGCTGGAATAGGCACCGCTTGTGAAAAACACATGCATGACGTACAGAAATGGAGATGTCTGTCGTCTAAGATGGCCCTTGGCGCATCTGGAGCCATCTCAATTCCCCGACTACCTCGCCCCGCTCATCTCACACTGATTAGCTTCCCAAAGCTGCTAAGTGTCAAGTTCAACTTCCCAGAGCAGTTGGCCATAGCACTTCAACGGTGGTATGAGATCAAGGGGAAAAACGGGAGGACAAATCCGATGCTGAGAAAGCAGACCTCGAACCATAAGGAGGCATCAAACGGAGGCTTTAATACGTCCCCAAGCATCAGTGACACTCGAGCGATGCAGTTCTGAGAATAACAGTCTGTGTCACACAAGTGTCCTGCCTAAATCCAAGGGAAAAAACCACAACGGGCCGGTTCCATCGGAACTGGCCAACTAGTCCTAACAATAAGTCCCCTACCAGCAGACAGCTTCACGTCAACTACCCCACAACACGCTGAGGTTGTAAGACTCACTGTCAGCTGCCTATATAGCAACGTGAGGGGGCTGAGAGGAAAAATAGGTGAACTCCGAAATCTCCAAGCACACCTACAACTGAAAATGATAATTCTCACCGAAACATGGCTAACCCCCACTATCGCCAATAATGAAATCAGTATAGGTGATATGGTTCTGGTCACAAGAGACAGGGATAATAAGGAAGGAGGGGGAGTTGCTATATACTTTGACAGGCAACTTAAATATGTAAGCGCAACGGACCCGCCACTTATTGGACTCCCAGACTCCATATGGTGTCATTTCACCGTAGGCCACACCAAGCATTTACTTGATGGCATCTACCGATCTCCCACCTGTGGGGCAGAGCATAATCAGCTACTGCTCAGCACTATCACAGGGATACGAGACTTGGGCTATGACCAAATCACCATAGCTGGAGATTTCAATGTCCCATCGCTGAACCTTGGCTCGGGGTATGCTAAAGGAAAATTCGGCTGAAATCTACTGCAAACTATTCAAAATACGGGACTGACTGAGAATGTTGGAAACGACACTAGGTGGGGCCCTAGTGGAAAGTCACCAAAACTAGACTACATTCTAACTAGTGACCAACTAATTGTCGAAAAGGTCCAGATCATGGCTCCTCTAGGAAGTAGTGATCATGCAGTCATGGGTTTCGATCTCGTTCTCCGTGAGCATTTGCAGTGGGACGTCACGCAACCATGTCTGTGTTACAGCAAGGCTGACCATGCTGAAATGCGGAGGCTCTTGTCCGACGCAGACTGGCCCTTAACATGGGATGAGCTATCTGTGGATGAACACTGGGAAGTGGTAAAAGAGATTATTCATACAGCAGTCTCGGATACCGTCCCTTTACTCACAACACAGCCCAAAAGAAAGTCATCATGGTTAAAGAGAGGCACGCTGCGTATTCTGCAAGCAAAGAGGAAGGCTTGGTTTACGTGGCGCGTATCTAAGAGTCAGATCGACCATGATGCATACCTGGAACTCAGGAACCGGTGCAATTCAAGAGTCAGGAGGGACGGGAGGTCATTCTAGGCTAACCTTGCCAAAAAACTCCTGTCAAACCCGAAGAACTTGTACTGATTCATGTCGGAAAGAAAACCAACCAACCAGGGGGCGTGCGCCTTAGTAGGCCAAAACGGTCAATATCTCACTAGTCTGGAGATGGCTGAAACATTCAGTTTAGCCTTCGCCAAACAGCTAAACAGCAATGTGGGTATTACCGTTACGAACCGAAATGGTGGCATGACTATTTCACAGGAGGAAGACCTAGAGGCTACTCCCCAAATAAACCCTGCAATAGTACTAGGAAAGCTGCAGCGACTCACACCTGGGAAGTCCCCAGGTTGTGACGACATCAGGCCATCTGTTCTGAAACAGTGCGCCGAAGCTCTCTGTATGCCCTTATGCGACTTGTTTCAACACTCCATGGAATCGCGGAAACTGCCACAGGAATGGAAAAGAAGCATCCTTTCTCCGATCTTCAAGGGTGGGGATAGGCAAAATCCCACCAGTTATAGACCAGTAGCTCTACTCCCAGTGGTATCGAAAGTACTGGAAAGTATTATTGACGATCACATCAGGGAATACCTCGATAGGTCTAATTTACTCCGTGAAGCCCAACACGGTTTCAGGAATGGCAGATCCTGTGTAACAAACCTACTATCAGCCTGGGACTATTGGACATCATGCTGAGATGTGAATGTTCCAGTCCATGTGGTCTTCCTGGACTTTGAGAAGGCATTAGTCACCGTTCACCATGACTTTCTCCTACACAAAAAGGCCAGGCAGGTATAGGTAAGCCTCTTCTGTCATGTTTGAAGGACTACCTAACTGAAAGTCAATTTTGCACCAAGGTCAATCTAGTCCGATCATCTTGGCACAGCTCGTCATCAGGAGTGTCACAGGGTTCTATCCTGGGACCACTGATGTTGTTGATTTTTATCAATGATTTACCGTGCCGTCTAAGCTGCCAGACTCTTCTATACGCTGATGACGTGAAGATATAGAGGGCGATAAAGTGCCCGGAGGACTCAGATAGGCTACAGGACGATCAAAAAGTTCTGGAAGACTGGGCGGTGGCCAGTGGCAGGACTTTCAACCTGAAAAAGAGAAAAGTAGTGAAGTTACGCACCTGCAGAATGTAAGTTACACCCCGTGCAATGAAAGCTTGTCCTGCTCAACGTCGGAAAGTGACTTAGGTCTAGTTCTAACGGAGAAAATGGACACAAGCGTAAATTACACGGGGGATGTAGCGAGGGCATATGCGGTCATACACTTTACAAACAGACAATTAGGTGCACTCACTCCGGAACTGTTTCTAAGGTTGTATGAAACATACGTCAGACCGCATCTTGAAGTGCACAATATTGTTGCACCCCACTGCTTGAAAGAGACGCCAACCTCTTAGAAAGAGTCCAACGACGGGCAACAAAAGGAGCGGTTGGTCTTCGAAATAGACCATATGATGAAAGGCTGAAGAAATTAGGCCTATTCGCACTTAGTTACCGTCGTCTTAGGGGGATTTAATTACTGCCTACAAAATAACAAATGACTAGAATCACCCAAACAAAGGTGTCCTGCCATTGAGTAGGTATAGGCTCCCTCGTGGAAATCCTAGAAGGATAGCTCATCAGAGGCCAAGGACCCGGGTGCGCTCCCACTTCTTTTCCCCGTGGGTTTGCCGTCCCTGGAATTCCTAACCGGCAGGTGTAGCTATGGCACCGCCTGTGGATGCCTTTAAGCGAAGGCTGGACAATCATGCAGCGACACAAGGACTGCATCCAAACGGCCTATCACCTTAAAATCGCGTACACCATTCAGGGGTAGACAATTAAACTTGTCCTTTTACTTCTTTACATTCCCTTCAGTCTTACTCTCCTGACAAACTTAACTACACCCATTATTATTATCATTATTACTGGTATGTATTTATATACCGGTTGACTGACTGTTGTTACGTTTTCTTATTCTTTTTCTGTCCGTTAGTCTGAATAACTTCACTAATTATATCTATTATTATTATCTCTTTTCTATTGACGACGATACCGAAGGACCAACTGGTGAAAGGATCAACTCCATTCACAGTAGTAACAGTCTTAACACACCTCATACTACAAACCACATATAATTAATCCATGCTCTACTCCTTTTGGAGTCAACCAAAGCTACGGCAGTCGAGTGGCGGGACGAGCTACGCAGACGTTTACCGAAGATCAGGAACCCATACCTCACAATCAAGAGGCGAGCACAAAGAAATCAAATTGGTTTATACTAGCTCGTAAAAACGATATTGGATATATTGGATACAGTTTGGAGTTAACCTCAGTCAGATTGACGCTACGATTTTAAAAACGTACAATAGATTTCCACTATTACCTAGTGGCACAAAGAACAAAAGTTGCCAAAACAGAAACACAGAATTTACCGTTTCTACATGATAAACCTGGAAAAATGACATTGGAAATTGAATGCACAATTTAGCAGGGTGGCATTTATATTTTCAAGGTTATTACGCCTTCCTGGTATTGTCTATTCTGAATTGTTTTCGAATATGTAGTGTTTGTCACCTTACTCATAAAGTTAATATAGGAGTAGGCACTCAATTTATTGCGTAGGCACTTTTAAAAATATTGCATTTAAGGCACTTCTGAATTATCATAGAAACTGGATATATGATATCCTTATGTAGATAGCCTTATTAAATCGTTTCATACACTCATTGCACTGGTTGCTTTTCTTCTTGTTTTCCGTTCCCAGTTATCTACCAGACTTTTAGCATTGATTGTACATAAAGCTCCTAGAGTGTTTAATCCTGCTCCTAGGTCATGGTGGGGATATGTGGAAGGCACTTTCACTGTGTTAAAATCTTAATATATCCCCCTTTTTCACACATTTAAACTCAGTAGTAAACGGAATCCAATTACAAAACGAACAGGGTGAGTTGGCCATTCTAGACTGTAGATTAAAACGAAAACAAGACAGGTTATATACTAGCATTTATAGGTAACCCGCACACTCTATTACATGCTTGGACTTTAATTCATCCTATGATAATGATTGGCTTAGTTAAATTTCAATTTAATCGGGCCAAGAACATAACTAATAAGCGAAAAGATTTAAATAATCCAATCAAACAAATAAAAGAATTATTACCAGTGAATTATTGGCCACCAGAATTTATTCAGAAATATATGAAGAACCATAAGATAAATAGGATTAGTAATAAAAATAACAAAAGTAATATAGAATCCAAAGTAGAGAAGGGATATCAGAGGCCTTACATGGGATTCTCAGTGAAACTGGAGTTAGGGTTGCATGTAAACCAACCAACTCTCAGAGGTAAACTTTGTCGGCTTAAGGACCCATGGATCCAAGTAAGAATGATAATGTACTTTACCAAATACCATGTAATGACTGTGAGGTCAACTATACGGATGAAACCAGTAGCTAGGGGTCACCTAAATTATTGGAATATAAAGATTTAGTTAAACCCAGAGTGACTGACCCTGCTAAGTTAAATAGCCTGGGAAAAACTCAGTCATTGCATTGCATTCATACAAATGTATGGAATTACAAAATAGGGTGGGACAAGGTGAGAGTATTAAAAAATAACATAGTTAGGTGGAGAGAGAGAGGTTAATCACTGAAGCTTTGTTCATCGATTCAATACCGCATTTGTGCTATCGAAGTGAAGTAACACCCACTCTGGAGGTGTGAAAAGTGGCAACAAACAGAAAGGGGAAGTGGAAGAGAGAAAAATAGATATAAGGCAAATTTTGAAGCCGTGAATAAACTGATATGATTATGAGCAATCAATTATGCTGCGAACGTCATCCAGCTGGTAATACTGCATCACTCTGATATCTAAAATAAACTTTTCTAATATGGAATTACATTCTAACGCAGTGCCCAAGTTCTACTCCTACACTAATTGTACTACTGTGTTAGGTTGATGTTTGCGTAATAACGAATTAATACTTTCTGTACAACAGTAGTGTGTTTTTTGATCGTGTTTCCGTAGCGTACATCTAGTTAGAGTTCGGTCAGTAGTATTTAAAGTTAATGTCAAGATTACATATTGGCCTAAAAAGTGTGACTCGAAACTCATCAGTTACGGTTGGTGATAATTTCTGGAAAGAAAAGTAGCCTGAATGATTGGACAAAAGCGTTTTCTTTCTTTAAACCTAAGGCGCAAGTGGATGGCTTTTCCTATTTTTTGTATTGATTGATGCGACAATCCTTTATGGATTGGAAATTCATAATGAAATAATGCAGTGGCGTAGAGTACCAGCAGGTCACATCAAATTTCAACAAACCAACTTTATGGGATCTGTGACTGCCATAATACTTAGAGACATTCAGGGAGTGATACCTGGCTGTGAAGGGAATGCCGAGAAAATACATTGCACTGATTAAGGCACTCTACTCGTACTTATGCAGCCAGGTGAGGGCTTATGGCGAGTTGTCGTCTGAAGTGGTGACGACTAGTGGCGTCCGTCAAGGATGCCCATTATCCCCATTCCTATTCAACTTCATCATAGACGTATTAATGCACTTAACCCTAACACACTTCAGCGACTCAGGGATCGACCTGCTACCAGGAAATAATCTCGTCGACTTAGAATATGCGGACGATATAGTCCTTCTAGGCGACGACGCTGACAAATGCAGAGTCTACTGAACACCTTGAGCTGCAATCTTCGTATGTTTGGCATGCGATTCGCCCCTGTAAAATGTAAGATGATGCTGCAGGATTGGACTTCACCGACCCCTAGATTAGAAATAGGAAGTGAAGTGGTAGAGCACGTTGACCGATTCACTTACTTGGGAAGCATCATCAGCCAGTGCCAACGGGTTGATCTCCGACGAAATCTCAGCACGAATACAGAGGGCTAGGTTCGCATATGCCAGTTTACGCCGTCTCTGGCGTAGACGTGAAATCCGACTATCGACCAAAGGGCGTGTGTACTGCTCAAGAGTCCGCTCTGTCCTCCTTTATGGCTGTGAGACATGGACATTGAGAGCAGAGGACATGAAAAGATTAGCTGTCTTTGATCATAGGTGTCTGCGTCCTATCTCCCGTGTGAAGTGGTATAATAAGGTGAGCAATATTGAGGTTAGGCGTCGAGTGCTAGGTAAGGAGGGGAAATCAATCGACGAGACTGTGAAATTACATCGACTGAGATGGTTAGGACATGTGCTACGTATGCCTAGTCATCGCCTTCCTCGACGGTCAATGTTAGCTGATATAGGGTCAGGCTGGAAAAGAGCTAGCGGCGGTCAAACGAAAACATGGCTTCATCAGTCAATAGAATGCACAACAGTTAGTCTAAGCCACGTAGGAAGATGTAGACTTCCTGGTTGGGGTCCTTGGGACGGTAAAAACCAATGGTTGGAAACAATTGGTGACATGGCTCAAAATTGTTCTCAGTGGCGCAGATGCATCCACTCCTTGTCACTTATGATTTCCAATGAATCTGTTTTGTTCTTCGTTATTACTATACCTTTGTCTCACACCTCTGTTTACTGTCTTTATTATGTGTTTCTCCTGCTTTCTTCTCTTTCTTTGTGTGCTACATGGAGTGTGGCGACTTGAACTGCCGCACATATGTGCAAAGTCATATATCGAAAACCGACCGACCGACCGAGTGATACCTTAGGGTTTGGTGAACTTTTGAGACTGTTGTGCTCTGATCACAAGAATTTATTTTCCAAAGACTTGTTTGTCTTAAAAGCAAACCATATGTATGACCACATATATGTTGTTGACTTTTGGGATGAATATGAATCCTTGTTAGTCGTACAGCTGTAATACATCAAATGAATAACTCGTTCATGAGAAATAACACTTATTACCAATGCGCTTGAGAAAAAATCTAAGAACTTTTCAAAAGAGAGTTCGCAAAATTTTTCATTGACGAGATTTTAACGGTAGTTAGATGATCATACAGTCACTCATATGGTAATACCTAGAAAATAAACTCGGATTTTATGACTTACACATACTGCAGATTGTTCAGGCTTCGAATAGTAACTGGACCTTATGTGTCATTCAGCCCATACAGACTAACAGTCTATTAATCTCAGCCACCTATATTCAAAGATTCGAATATTTCTTTTAAGCCTCCAAACTTGATGAACGGAAACATTTTATGAAAGGGTAAAATGAACGCCTTAAGAAGAACTATGTAGAGTGGTGTGAGTGCTTCATCTGGAGATATATGGATTGTTTTGCTGAAGGGTAGTAAATACCCATGTGCAAATACCACTGTAACAACAGAAGGCAAGACAAGGAAGCCGAGACATATTTCTCACTAATCAAACCGTTACATGTATATATATATATATATATATATATATAGTTTGTATTCGTTAACCAAACACTGAGCGTGTGATTTTGGTTTACATTAAACGACATGAAATAGAATGTTCAAATATAAATAACATTCTGATGCTAACGCGGTATTGAACTGTGTGAAAAGTATTCTATCTCTAACAGCAAAGAGAATTTTCAAATAGATATATCGTATTTTGTTACTAATGCGGTATTGAACTGTTGGAATATGTGAGAATCATATTCCGCTGGAACACATTGTCTGTATCACACCACCACACCACATCAGCTTTAGTAAATAACTATATGGTTTTAGCTGTGTTCAATTCTTATCCACAATGGAAGCGACTAAGAGACCATCTGTCAACATTCTTTGTCTGGGTTATTATTTCTGATCCCTTTATTGCTTTCTTAGCACTACTACACGCAGTAGTATTTCTTTCACAGTAACCTATTTAGCGCAAAATAAACATGACATTAGGGTTATTGAAAAGTAAACCGTGTATTATTTTTCACCTCACAGCGCTTATTTGGTTTCAATTCAAATGTATGTTTTGCTTGTAGATTTCAATTTTACATGGTTGTTTCTTCTTGAGACAGAATTATTAACTGCAAAGTAAAAACTCAACTGTACGATGCTTCAACCACCGATTCCCCGGTAAATCATTATTAATTTTCTTAATTTGTTTTTAGAAATTCATCTGTTAAAACATCACTTTCAATACTGAACACCCTAAAACATATTGTGGAGTCAGAGGAATGGTGTGACTTAAAGTAACTCTTTCATTTGTTTCACAGTTGTAGAAGCCTAATAGGTTTAATTACAGAGAAACTGAAAAATCTGTGTAAAAATTCCAATGACAATACGGTGATTCTTAGTACGACTTTAAGAGTTTTAAAAGTCATTCGTGAAGAGGCACTCAAGTATGCGTTCCCACGGTTACCATATCAAAATTCTGTAGATTCCAAATGGGAGAAAATGCTGATTTCGAAGAAAATTTAACGGTTCGTTCATCTTTAGTCTAATCTCTTGTAGAATCGTCTTTTTGCAGTTGGGGATGAAGCTTACGAAACAGTTTCTCGAGATGACATTTTAGAAGCTATTCTTAACACATTAGATGATTTGGTTGTTGATATAAAGTCTTCTTTGACAAGTTTAGCAGACTTGTCCTTAGATTTCATCCACTCCGATGAACTAATAATGACATCAGGGTATTCCAAAGCAGTGTACCATTTTCTACGTGTATGTTTGACGTAGTTAAAATTATTCTTTAGCATGCGGCGAAAAAAGGCAGAAACTTCAAAGTTATTATATGTGAATGTTATCCTGACAACTTAGTAATTATTCGATTTCTCTTAATTGTTAAAAGGGACATAAATTAGCTGACGAACTGTCAAAGGATAATGTGGATGTTATTTTAGTTCCTGATAGTCACGTTTACGGTTTAATGTCGCGAATAAATAAAGTAATATTTTTTGCAGTGATTTAATTTCTTAGGTGATCGTAAGCTGCCAGGCTGTTTATCCCGATGGGACATTGAAAGCAACAGTTGGAACATATGGTGCCATGCTTGCTGCTAAAAGCTTTTCCATCCCGGTAATTTAGACACTTTTATATCTTCATTATTCATAAAATTTTTGGATTATCAAGAGTTACTACTTAAAATGTTTAAAAGTGTATTTTCATATTTCGTTATATCAAATAATTCATTATTTCCTAACAGTTCACATAGTGTATGCCGAAATTATCTTATTCCCTACTTTAACACTTTTAGTTATGTAAAAGGTTGTGTAAGCTGTTATTTGGTGTTTCCAGGTGTGGCAGAGTTAGTCAACAAATTTTTGCAAAGACGTGTGTTTGAAAACTAGACATTCCGTCTTTGTTTTTCCAATGGATGGTCTCCTATATGGGGACCTAAGAAATCCAAGTTAAACTGTCGTGTCAATGATAATTAATTTCATTTGTAGCATTGCTCAATGCGTAGACCATGTTACAAGCCTTGGCAATTCAGTTAACTTAGTTTGATTGTTGACTGTGATAAGATTCCGGTGCGAGTACGGTCAACTTTTTTTCTTTTAACATGTCCTATGTATTATATGTAATTTATCGAATTCCTTTTCAGATAGATGCGCATAAATAATAGGACAGGCAAAGTCGCCTTAATTTTTAACTTATACATGAAAGAAGTCATCAGGAAAGGGAAAGAGAAGTAAGGATTATAGTTTCAGCAACTATGAAAGGTTACAAACTAAAAGTAGTAATAGTAGTAGGAGGAATACAAAAGGAATACGAAAATTCAAACCATGGAATAACGTGATTCAATGTCTGTCCTTATCCTGTTCATTGCTGTATAGTATGGTAGTCGATTTTCATCAACTAGAAGCTATTCATTCCATTCACTTGACTGTTGTGCCTTACTTCTGAAGTATTTCTACTGAACAGTGTGTGGATAAACGGTGACTCAAAATCTATGACATATTTAAAAAATCACTTCAGCTTATGACTTGATTTTCCTTCTGAATTACAACTGATTTATACATTCCTCACACGACGAACTCATTAAAGGTGTACTGAAATAATAACAGTGACTGAATGCCTCTAGACATCATAATTTCTGCACTTGTACTATCTATTTTACAACCAGAAACTTTCTCACGGAATACTGGTTGTGTGGATTTTACTCCGAATTAGACTGGTGGTTCTACGAAGTCTTAGGGTCACTTAAAATAGCTTTTGTCACTGTTGTAGTCCACTCATTACCGGTAGGCGAACCGTTAACTAGACAGTATTGATATTATAAGTATAGCATTACGTTTAAGGTAAATCTGATGATGTTATTCATTTGTCTGGGCTGTGTTATATGTAATTATCCATTAACCATTGGAATTCCTTATTAGTTACAGTAATAGGACAGACAAAACTTAAGCGCTACCAATCAAGGAATTGGTTGAAATTCATGAAGTTCTGTTAATCTTGACTACGTAGGTAGCCGTTATTCAGTGACTCAGACACATTACTTTCAACCAGCGTGTCATACATTCAAGTTTAAGTAATCAGTCAACGCCACTGGTAGCCAGATAGCATTACCTACCACTTTTCAAACAGTTGGTGACTACTCTTATCCGTGTAAAGTTGCCTTTGAGCATTTCGGTCATCGATGCTGTCATCGTTCTCTAAAGTATTTACACTAATTATATTCGAAGATAAAAATTCATGAGTTTGAAATCCAAATCAAACTGAAGCAGCATAATATGGAGGCATAATTTCAAGTTTGTTATTACATGTCTGTTTTAGCTTAATACGATGTTTGCTATCACAAAAGTTCATGTTGAAAGCATATGTGATTTTTAGTCTCTGTTGCTGTTGAATAAAATAAAACTTGTATTTACTTTCTTTCAGATTTATGTGTGTTTACCGCACTACAAACTTTCTCCTATACCATTCAAACTATCATCTCGATCAACACCGTCATTCTCTGTACAACCTACTGCCAATCCCAGTGATCGTTCAGTCGACTGGCTTGATAGTCCATCGCTTATTCTTCCACCAAATGATCCTGAACTAGCTAATGAAGGCCTAGTATATCATCAACCAAGTGAGGGTCCTGTTGTCTGGGTACCAAAATGGGAAATTATACCTTCTGGTCTTGTCAGTTTGTTTTTAACAAATCTTGGCACTCATGCTCCTTCATATTTATATGCTCTTGGAAGAGAATTATTTCACTCAGCAGATATCAAGACTACTTTGACATGGAGTTAATCATTTATGTAACTTCTGTACAAAGAAAACAATATATACTTTTTGGGGGGTTTAAGATTCATTTTATTCAAGATACCAGTAAATCCCAATTGTATCTGCTAACTAGGCGAAAATAATATTAGAGAATATGTGATGTTCGTTAGTAAATGCAACTAGGTAGAGATTAAAGTTAATATTCACATAAAGAGATTAGTTTACCAAGTGTGGTGGTTCTCTTGTAAAACGGTAGATTAACTATTATAAAAGGTAATTTTTCACCTCTCTCAATGCCAACTAAATATTGGTCGATTTGTAGACTGCCTAGCTGGATTCCTGGAGGCTGTGAAATACAAATAACAGGTTTTCTGTTTTGCTCAAGTACTGCACCTATACCCTTAGCAGAAGCATCTGTAGTGAGAACAGACTTATCTTTCGATGAGATTGGTTTTAAGGAAACTTGTCTATTAAGAAACTCCAAAGTTTTTCGCAAGATATCTTCATGTTGTTGTTCCCACTTAAATTGTTTACTGGAGACAATATCAAAAAGTGGAGATAACAGTTGAGTGAAATTAGGAATGAATCTGGAGTAAAACTGAAGAGTACCAATCCATGATCTCAACGACGACATAATATTAGGTGATAGTGCTTGAATTAGAGGTGCCAAACGACCACCATCACGTCTGAAACCCTAGGAGTCTACTGTGTATCCTAAGCATGATACGGATGACAAAGTAAAATGACATTTAGACGGATTAACAAGAATATTTTTCTCATAGAAGCGCATGAACAGTTTTAAAGGAATCTCATTATGCAATTCGATGTTCGGTTCATGGACTGTGATGTCGTCTTGGTAAGACTCAACACCATCTAATCCATCTATTATCTGATTTATTACTTTTTGAAATAGGTATATGGACTACACCGACTCCTAGATTAGAAATAGGAAGTGAAGTGGTAGAGCACGTTGACCGCTTCACTTACTTGGGAAGCATC
This sequence comes from Trichobilharzia szidati, assembly GCA_944472155.2. Classification (NCBI taxonomy): domain Eukaryota; kingdom Metazoa; phylum Platyhelminthes; class Trematoda; order Strigeidida; family Schistosomatidae; genus Trichobilharzia; species Trichobilharzia szidati. The sequence goes on from OX235272.1 coordinate 53,606,383, forward strand.
ATCAGCCAGTGCCAACGGGTTGATCTCCGACGAAATCTCAGCACGAATACAGAGGGCTAGTTTCGCATATGCCAGTTTATGCCGTCTCTGGCGTAGAAGTGATATCCGACTATCGACTAAAGGGCGTGTGTACTGCTCAACAGTCCACTCCATCCTCCTTTATAGCTGTGAGACCTAGCCATTGAGAGTGAAAGACATGAAAAGATTAGCTGTCTTTGATCATAGGTGTCTGCGTCCTATCTCCCGTGTGAAGTGGTACAATAAGGTGAGCAATATTGAGGTTAGGCGTTGAGTGCTAGGTAAGGAGGAGAAATCAGTCGACGAGGCTTAAAAATACATCGATTGAGATGGTTAGGACATGTGCTACGTATGCCTAGTCATCGCCTTCCTCGTCGGGCAATGTTAGCTGATATTGGACCAGGCTGGAAAAGAGCTAGCGGCGGTCAACCCAAAACATGGCTTCATCAGTCAAGGAAATGCACAACAGTTAGTTTAAGCCGGCCACGTAGGAAGATGTAGACTTCCTGACTGGTTGGGGTCTTCGGGATGACGGTAAAAACCAATGGTTGGAAACAATTGGTGACATGGCTCACAATCGCTCTCAGTGGCGCAGATGCATCCACTCCTTGTGACTTATGATTTCTAATAAAACTATATTGTTATTCGTTATTAGTATTCCTTTGTCTCATATCTCTGTTTACTGTCTCTACTTCCTTCTTTTGCTTTGTGTGCTACATGGAGTGTGGCGACTTGAACTGCCGCACATATGTGCAAAGTTGTATGTCGAAAACAGATAGATGAGTCTTGCCACATGAAAAACACGGTTTGATGTTTTTGCTTTCTGTCTGCATTCCATTACCTGTGGATGACAGTTTGGATTTCTTTTTATGAACACTTGCATTATCAACTTTGGATAGCATGACATCATACACTGACGTAATGGGAGCTGGGTATTCACTGTGGACATATTCATATGTAATATATAAATCCTTAGCAGTTTGAATGGTGCAGGAAGTAATCTGAATCAACTCTACTGACCCCATCAATTATACGATCAGGTATTTGAATATGGAGCTGATCCCCAAAGTTGCACTTTGAAGTTTGTATCTGAAGCTGGAGAATAAAGTTTCGAATCTTTTGGTTAGAAGCAGGAGCAAGTTTGTTGAACTATACCCTCTTTCGTGTTTCAAAAGAAGTAATGCGGAAGTGATCTATTAGAAGTCCATAGAGCTTATCATATGGCAGAGAAATTTGTTTATCTGGAAAAGCGAGAGTTTCCAGTAGACTATACGCATCTAGCCCAATATCAGTAATAAAATGAGCTGGGATTTTTTCATACCCAAAATTCTTCGACGTGTGGGGGCCGAAAAACGTATAGAAATTATACGTTCACAGTAAAATAGTAAAAATAAGGAATTCACAGAAAATCGTGGTTGTTACGTGAGACTGAACAAGAACAACCTGGTTCCGTGTGCAACACGGACGAAGCTTCTTCCCTCTCCAGCTTCTCGTTTTTCCCATCTGCTAACCAACTCTGCCTCGTACCGATCAACACATCTACATTAGGATACTTTGCTCCAATCTACTTTTTCTCTACGCAAGTGCTCTCCGGCAGTTGGCCTCGCTTATGTGTAGTTCAGGATCTGTATAATCAAGAAAAGGACAATTTCTTCCCTATCATTTTGTACATCTATATTTTGAGTATACAGATCCTCAACTACACATAAGCGAGGCCAACTGCCGGAGAGCACTTGCGTAGAGAAAAAGTAGATTGGAGCAAAGTATCCTAATGTAGATGTGTTGATCGGTACGAGGCAGAGTTGGTTAGCAGATGGGAAAAACGAGAAGCTGGAGAGGGAAGAAGCTTCGTCCGTGTTGCACACGGAGCCAGGTTATCCTTGTGTGGTGAGAACTGGCTGCTAGCCAAAGTTGGTAGACAGTAATTGACGTCAATGTTTATGTTCCCAATATTGGTGGTGAGAAAATGAGAACAAAGGCTTTGCGTAGGCGGATACAGTTAGCATATGGATGATCTGACACAGCCACAAGAGATGCAAAGTTAACTTTGTGTGAGAAACAACCAATCAATAGACTGTATTTTCTACTAACAATAATCTACAATAATGTACATTAGAATCTATAAATATGTGTTTTCTTTAATAAACGATCTGTTGCCTGGTCCTTGTCTTCTGTTGTTACACTTGTTCAATCTCACATAACAACCACGATTTTCTGTGAATTCCTTATTTTTACTATTTTACTGTGAATGTATAATTTGATATGTTTTTCGGCCCCTACCATGCATCAAAACATTCAAGGTGATCCGCGATTTCCCGCTGCGAACCGTTGATAGGAAACTTTCCAAAATTATTAAATTCCGTAGCGACACCAAAATGTAATATTTATTTTTAATTGTATTTGACAATGACCGAATTACAGGAAATCAACCGACAACACAGAGACAGGCAGAATTTAGGAATTTGTATTTGGCAGAATTATCTGTAATTCATATAATAAATATATTAACAAACAACAGTAAGAATTTAAAACAATACAGTAATAGAAATTGTCAATCACCACAGTTGGTTTGTTTCCAGAGTTTCTTGTTGCTTATCCTTTCGGAGAGGCTATCTGATTGTCTGTGTCAAGCTAGATTAGCTGTTGATAAAAGTCTATGGCTCGTTGGAAACGCTTTTCGCAACGCACCACACATCCCCGTACATTCATGAAAACTGCCTATTGATAAATGGTAGGTTCTGTGATAGTAAAGGGTTATAAGGAGGCACAGTGGTTAGGACTCTCGCCGACCATGCACATGGTCCGGGATTCGATCCCCTGCCGACGCACACCCGATATCTATCGTCGGCCTGCAAAATTTGGGCTACCGATATCCAGGCTGAAAATTCCATATTTATACTGAAAATACGGTGTGGCATCAAGCTGTAATCAAAATATAAATATAATATAAAATATAGAAACTATGTAACGTTGCAACAACAGAAGACAAGGGCCAGGCAACAGGACGTTTATTTAAATAAAGCAAGAACAACAGTGGTTTGTGCAGAATAATATGGTACCATCATTTATTTCGTCGGCTTCTCATCAGCTGCTTACAGCCTAAATAAATTGTGAGGTTTACGTACAGAAAAGTTTTTTACACACTTGCAAATTTTACATGTTGTCAGTTGACAGAATGTTCCGCAGTAAGTGAACAGTGCTCAGAAAATTGCGCTTATATAGTTTTTTCACAGGCAGTTCAAGTTTAAACAAAATAGATGTATGCATACAATGGTAAAATGAGTTACGTAATAAAGACGAGAGGTGAGTAAGATGATGAGTAACTAATAAATTTTGTAACGATGTACTGAGTTCAAATCACGCCATAGAAACAAGAGACAAGCAATATTACAGATTTTAAAAAATAAAAAAAAGGAGGGGTGAGGTTAAAGACAAAGATTACATAATCAGATTAGAGAATAAAGACATCCAGTTACCATGGCAAGGAAAGACTAATAACTGCTTCTTTCTGAACACATAAATCTGGTTTGAAGCGTTTGATAGAAATTGCTTCGGCAAACTTGAGGAGAATGGAGCTCCTTTGTCTATTGATAATTTTAAAGGATTTCTCGATTTATTACGGAAATTCAACACATATTTATAGAATTTAATATACATTATTGTAGGTTGATGTTAGTAGAAAATACAGTCTTTTGATTGGTTGTTCCTCACACAAAGTTAACCTTGCATCTCTTGTGGCTGTGTCAGTTCATCTATATTTTACCTGTATCCGCCTGTCCATCTTGACCTTGACCTCAATTACTGTCAACCAATTTGGCTAGCAACCATCTCTCACCACAACATGACTAATATTTGATACATAAACATTGACCTCAATTACTGTCAACCAATTGGCTAGTAGACAGCTCTCACCACAACATAATTTGAATAATCAAAAAATGTAAGTTGAGAGTAGAATCTTAAAGTGCAATGAATCATTTACTTTTTACTCTTAACTTAGTAACAAAGAATATCATAGAGAATATAATTTTTGTAAAAATACCTACATGAAAGAATAGGCATATATGCTTACTGGTTACTGGATGACAACTGTTGTTTTCATTAATGCCTACCTGTAATCTGTCAGCCGAATGTGTAATGTTACCACTAGGCTAAGTGAAAAACAACTATTATGGATAAAATTTTATTTTGATAAAATCATACAGTGTTATTCAGTAAGTAATATTTACTGATGACCACGTTTCGAGCACAATTTATTACTGCTCATAATCATATTAAGGTAGTCACATAACTTTCTTGCTTCGTTTATATACATGAGTAAAAACTGATGATTAGACATTTGAATAATATCAATACAAGACTTGTGTGAAACAGAAAAGAAAATAAGGTACATTCAGAACCACTATTAGTGTTATCAATAAAATACAATAAGATGGAAATTAAGACAAGTGTTGTTAGTCAATAAGATGCTTTTATAGTAAAATGAACAACTTGTTATAATATGAATTGAATATATTTTAACATTATTATCCTCTGATTTGACTGGCGGTAATAATGTCTTCCATATCTCTGGTATTTGCGTCGATTCACCTCTGTTGCATGTGATGGTTGTAGATTATTCGATGAACCAGGATTCAGTAATCAATCTCTCTCGCTCTCCATCTACCTATATTACTTTTTAGAATTCTGACTCTGTCTCACCCACCCTATTGTGTGTTAATGCATGCAGTGCGATTGCTGAGTTCAGTTTTCAAAATTACTTATCTTCGTGGGGCCAATCATTCCAACCTTAGCCACTAAATTCTTATGTTCTGACAGGCAATCTTACTACTCCTGATCTACTTAGTTTGACCTATGTAGTTGACATCATTCACAGTCATTGCAAGGTATTTGTAAATTATATTATTTTGTTTAATTGGGTCCACCGGGTCCTTTAGCCTATACAGAGAGACTGTTAACACTAATATTATTTCTGAATCTACTTTATCTTCCATTCTGTTCCACGAAAGTTTTATATTGATTTTATCCAAATGCCTGATCAATTTTTACTCATGTATATAAACGAAGCAAGAAAGTTATGTGAGTACCTTGATCTGATTATGAGCAGTAATAATTTGTGCTTGGAACGTGGTCATCATTAAATATTACTGTACAACAAACACTGTGTGATTTTATCAAAATAAAATCTTATCCATAATGGAGTTATACTCTACCACAGTGCCCAAGTTTTAGCCTTATATCAATTTTTCACCCAGACACTCACTAACGAGTACGACATATCTGTATGACTGAAGAAATTCACCTCCTTCTGCCTTTTTAATTTCAAAATCCCCATTATCCAGCTGTCAATTCAGTCAATTCGCCATTAGATTTGTTAAGTCGCAACTGATACTCTATTCTGTGAGTATACATTATTGATAGGAATTAGTCTTAGAGGAACAAGCAAATTATTCTATGCAAATACCTAACCTAGTGTGTGTAATGTAAGTACTTCTCCTACTATTAGGAATGTACACACACTCATACACATAGTCATTGTATTTATCTAATGAAAGCGATATGTTTCTGTCAAGTAAACTCAAAAGTGCAGTGTTATGATGAGAGATGTCAGTCGATGTATATATATATATATATATATATATATATATATATATTCGCTGAGAGTGCATATATGCATATGGTTAATAACAATTAAAGATTAGCATTTAATAGTTGACATATATATACCCTTTATTAGTTCTTTTTTTATTTGTAAACAGGAAAAATAAGAGAAATGTTGACTTGTTATTTCTATTTCAAATTGTTGATTATTTCGTCTATTTCCCTTTCATGTACAAAATGTTTACCAATTCTGTTATATAACAAGCTATTGATACCAGTTGATCTCGGTGGGTTTGCTGATGCAGCTTATCCCCTTTGGGGATTTTCTACTTTCAGTATCCTTACATATTATAAACCTTTAACTTATGATAATAAGAAACATGTTTATCCACATTATTATAGTAATAATAATAATTATTATTATGCTCCGAAGTCAAAAACACATCATAAACAAAAATTATTAGTACAATCGTCATTGTCTTCAGTAGCTCAACCGCCATCATCACCATCATTCACGTATAAGAACAATGCACCTTATAAAAATCAATATGTCCCGAGTTCTCAGCATCAGAAAACCTCATTGGACTATTACAACAACAACAAAAAGGAAAAGGGGAAGGAATCAGTGGAGAAGAGTAAAATTACCCCAGTCAATTATTATTATAATAAATATCATCATGGATATAATCATCAAAAGTACCGTTGGACGCCTATTATTTGTCATGATCAGAAAAGAAAGAATCGATTAAATCATCCTTACTTGAGTATTGTAAAGAGATTAAATTATAGGCCTGAAAGAAGTGCATACAATTATCCAACACAAAAACATATCAATAAAAGGTATGATGATGTTAATAACAAAATTACCTACAATGTTCCTAGATATAAACTTAAGAATTCACAATACGATAAGTATGTTGAAGCGAAGTTTGATGACAGTACTGTTGCTAGAAAAGATATCTACGATGTTGGAAGATATCAATCGAAGGACTCGGAATATGATAAACGTAACGACGAAGGGATAAACTATGATAGAGCCAAGTCTGGTGACACTCTTGATAGAAAAGATACCTACGATGTTGAAAGATATCAATCGAAGGACTCGGAATATGATAAACGTAATGACGAAGGAATAAAGTATGATAGAGCCAAGTCTGGTGACACTCTTGATAGAAAAGATACCTACGATGTTGAAAGATATCAATCGAAGGACTCGGAATATGATAAACGTAACGACAAAGGAATAAAGTATGATAAAGCAAAGTTTATTGACACTAAAGATAGGAAACGTACCTACGGTGTTACACAACATAAACCGAAGGATTTGGAATACGAAAGGCATAGAAATGAAGAGACAGAATATAATAAAGCAAAATCTGATAATAAATATGCAAAAGAATACAAGAGTAAGGGATATGATTCTCATCAACGTGAAGATACTCATAAAACACATCTTCTTACCCCCAAAATATCAAAAATTAGCTACAGTTATGAGAAATCCTCTCCTAGAGATAAAAATGTAAAGTCAAACAAACACCAATCCAATAATCATAAATTGTCAACAGATAAAGGCAAATATGTAACAGACTATGAGAGAATTGATCACCGGGCATCTAGGGATGTTTACGAAAAACCTTTACCTGCTTACGGCAAACCAAAATATGCACTTATTTATGATGAAATTAAAAATGGCAGAGGAAGCCATGTTGAGTTAAGGAAAAAATATGAAAAATTAAAAAAAGAAGGATTACACCAAATGATGAAAAAACCCACTTATGATCAAAAGTCTCCTAATAAAATGTCAAATACCAACGATAAGAAGAAAGTCAAATCAAAATCAAAAGATAACAAGAATGATAAGAAAGATCAGCGTGCAAAAGATCGTGACAATATACTTATGATAGTTAATGAATACTCATAAGACTAAATCTGGATAGTGAATAAATATATATGTATGATTTAATTCAAAATAAAACAAATTTATTCTCTATACATATTGTATACTGTTCCCTGTGTACATTCTTTCCTCGGGTTGTTAACTGGGATGGATAAATCAGTGAAGTTATTGTGAAGTCTATAGGAAGATAGTTTATATTTCCTAGTATAGAGTTACATAAACAGTAACTTCGGGTGTAGCTGTGAAACACACACACATACACATAGATCTATTGACAGCATAGATTGTGGTGTGTCAAGGTAAGACATGGTAAGCAAATAAGTATAATTTATATTGTAAACAGTATTTCAAGCTAGAATTTAAATTGGTGGATGGTGACTAGCAGTGGAATCAAAGACAACACTCGTTTCGTCCTATTTGGGACTCGTCAGCCAGTGGATGTACCTGCATTCTGCAGTGAGTGATGATGTTCCCACTGAGGCTCAAACCCAGTGCACATAGTTTCAAACGCCAAAGCGTTATCGACTAGATCACTTGGGCCACGAGAGCCACCTCTTGTACAACGGGTCTTAATGATGGTAATTCAGTTTTAGATTTTCCTGTCTATTGATTGGACCGAAGTGCTCGGTCTCAGGTTGACATGTCGGCTTCTTGTGCAGATGCTTCGACGATGTCTGGGTATGTAATTAGAAGTTAATTGATGAATGGTGACTAGCAGTGGAATCCAGGATGCGCATTTCGTCCTATTTGGGACTTGTCAGCTAGTGGATATACCTGCATTCCCCAGTGAGTGATGACGTTCCATTGGAAGAAGGTGTTTAGCTTAAGAAATGAAGTGTGCGAATAACAGGAGCATTAGATATAATTTCTTAACTATTAGGATCAAGTCATCATTGGAACTAAGATTCAGAAAACAAAATCTTGTGAATCTAATTGCTAAAAGTTAGTTATTCTTGAAAATATCTGTGTTTTAATATCATGCTCGACCTTGAGTGATTTTCTAAATATCAGTATTACGGTATGAGAAAATGTTTCACTAAACCACTATAGTGTAACTATATTTACAATGCATTAATTCATGTTTGAACAATACGTTACCTGATTTATCTTCATTCTATATAATATTAAATCAACTTCAGAAAACATAACCTCTCAACTAATCATGAGAATTAAGTGACAAGCTGACAATCTTCAGACTGACAGTTCCACTTTCTGTTCACTTGCTTTATTCGTAAACTCCAGGAGGAAGTGAAATGTTGATGGAATTGACAAGATAAAAAGATAAGATATTTGTCAATCATCTTTGAACCTCAACTTTATCTACTTTGAAAAAGTGTAGGAAGCGAGAAGACAGTCATAAGTTGGACGGAAGCACGTTTACTGGAAGATCTGTATTTTGCAAATGATTTATGTCTCATGTCGCACAAAAATGCAGATATACAGGCGAAAACCACCAAGTTGGCCGAAGAGGCAAGCAGTGAAGACATGACTTCAAGTGAACATAAAGAAGACAGACCTGATGAAAATACTTGGTCACTATCAACAAGCACCAGACACCATCAATGGGGGAAATCTAAAGGGGACTCATCCCATTCACTTAACTGGGGAGCATTGTTTCAACTACAGGTGATGGCACGGACGAGGATGTCAAAGCCAGGAGGTATTGAAAAAGGAAAACAGACGTTCATTACTCTGAAGTCGATGAAGAGATCTACAACATTCACCACGAAAAAACATCCAAATTTCCAACATTAATTTCAAGTCAAAACTATTATATGGTTCAGAAACTTGGTGCACAACGAAACGCATTTCCAACAGTTTGTATACTTTCATCCACAGCCGCCCTCTTCTCTCGATACTGAAAATCAGACCGGCCGGTCAGGAAAGATAACAAACAAGGGACTTTGGCAAACAGAGAACCTGCCAGCAACCCATTACCCAAAAAAAATTTTCACAAAGAACTGGAGATGGATCGGACATTCAACTGACATTTGCAATTAATAGTGTTCTCTGAGCTGGTTGGTTTAGTTGCAAAGCTTTCGTTGTCCTTCTGGACAACATCTTCAGCGCAATATTTAGCATAAAGTGAAATGATTTAAATTTCTTCATGCGTGATTTAACTACGTCTTTACCATGAAAAGACATGATATGTATTCTTTGGTATCAATGCATACAGACAATTATGGTCATCAATTTGATTGGGATCATGTCAAAATCTTAGACAGAGGAAACACGAAAAGTGCCAGAGAACTCCTAGAAGCCCAGTACTCAAGCGAAAATGCAATTAACAAACACGTTAATATAGATGAAATATACCAACTAATAAAAAGTAAATCAGGTGACCAGAAAGTTTAGAATCCAAGTCGATAGAAAATAATCGATACATATGCAAAGATGGTTACCAGGAGACGCAACTATATCATTCATGAAGAAATTTAAATGAATCCAGTTTATGCTAAATATTGCGCTGAAGATGTCCAGAAGGACGACGAAAGCTCCGGAACTAAACCAACCAGCTCAAAGAACACTATTAATTGCAAATCATCCACCTGAGCTACAAATCTTTATTATTCAACTGACATCATACAGTAGGGTGGGGAGTGGGACTTTAATGGAAAGTGACGAGCTGGCCGTCCAAGTATAATATGGAGGAGGAAATGAAAGCCTGTGAACAGTCGTGGAACGGGTTGAAAGTAATAGTCGGGAACACAGTGCAATGCAGATGCGCCTGTGAAGCTTAAAGTTCTACTTGGAACGCAAGGAATGAATGATATAAATAATTTGCAAATCATGGTCAGTGACTTATTTCTTTATTTTTTTTTAATACAGTGTCGAATAAATATTTTACGCAATGATTTCAACTCAATAAACTTTTGTTAGGGACTCTAAGTCTTCTTTGACCTAATAACCACTGTCAATGACATATAAATTAATTTCATTCTCATTATTACTTTTCTTTTTAATCATTGTTGCATTTACGTTTAATTTCAACTCTCTCTCTCTTCTGTATTTTATAAAGTAAATTAATAACTGTTTCATTTATAAGATGGTTGAAGGCAATCCACAGGGGAAGCCTTGGACCTAGTGTCCAATCAAAAGTATCTAATACAGTCCTACAGGAGGTTAACCGTAAGTTTGGATGGCTCAGTAGTAACGTCTCTAACTGTACCACTGGGTGACTGACACTGGTTCGAATCTCAGGAGGGACATGAGTTCATTCAAGATTTCAGATACGCTCTGCTGACTGGTGAGTGCCAACTAGCAAGAAACCTAAGTCCAAGGCATCTTGACGATTGCTTCCAACTGTCTAATAACACCAATCCTGAGTGTACCGTGGCAACTCGAACTGCTGCACTTCGGTGCCAAGTTCTATGTTGAATCCAGCAGCAGCAGCAGTACCGTGATGGCGAACCACCCAGCATGGTGGCCACATTGCAAAACCTGACTGATAGAATTCAGTATGCACCAAAGAAAGGACTAGACACGTCACACTAGTTATACTAGTGTCCAATCAAAAAACTATTCACTTCTTCGAATGAGATGCAGGAGAAGTCTTTCTGCTTCAGTGTTTTTGAATTTACGGAATATTGTAAAAAAAATCTTTCACCAATGATTCCTCGGACATCAGTCATCAAAAAATTTACTACCACCTCACGCATATCATTACGCCTCATTTTGGTTGCTTAAAATTTTCGGGCTGGACTGATGTTGAATCTTCAAGTTGATAGATAATAACTTTTATTTGATACAGACTATACTCTCTAGTGATTTTAATGTAATCTATGCTAAATTTAGTAATAACCGCTAATTTTCTGCATTGCTTAAGGTATCTAGAAAAAGTCAGTTATATTCTGATAGTTCTGCTACTGTGTAACCTTTGGGTTCTACTGGAAGAATCGATAATTCAAGTCTTTAGGGCAAGCAACTTCAGAAGTATTTATTCGGAATTTCTTCTGAACTAAACGATATGTTGATATTCATGTCAGGCAGTTAACTTTACTTTCAAGCATCAACGTGACATACATGAACTAGTTAGTTCCCATGGTGCCTGTAGCACAGATGGCACTGAAATTGAAACCAAGTCAAGCATTAAATACCTTGGATTAGTTCTTTCCTCTGACCTTTCATGGTCATCCCACATATTATTAATCTCTAAGAAAATGTTTCGTCTTACCTTCTACATTAAAAAGTTAAAACAATCAGGTATCAACCAACCTTTAGTTCTGCAATTTTTAAACTCCTGTATTTTACCTATTGTACTCTATTGTTCTCCATTAATCTTTCCTGGGCTTCTTGAAAAAGACTATGTCATATTACGAAGGGTATTAAATGCTGTGAGTAGGGCTTGTGGTTTGCCACTGCGTGAGCTATCCAATACTATAGTCGAGAGACACATAAATTCCTGTACAAAGTGGGCAAAGGCCGTACTGTCAAACCCTCTGCACCCCCTTTATTCACAACTATCCCCTTGCATTTCATCAGGTAGGACGAGAAGTCAATATAAAAAGTTATATGCTCGAACCACTAAGCACAAAAATTCTTCAATACCGTATTTAGCCCGTATTTTATGTGATGAAGACTCTGTTAGATGTGAAACATATAAGTTACTAAGTAATTAGTAAAGTGAATCGACCCTTTCATTGTTCATCTTTCTGTAATCTTATGGTGTCACCCTTTCTATCGTTTAATTACAACTTAGCTATTTTATTTTAGATGTTATTACTATTATTACTACAATTTTATACTTTATGCATATTTTTCTCCGTATTGCATACAGAAATTTGTGAAATAGCTGCTATAACAATGTTTTGTTATTATTATTATGTAATGTTGATTTTGTATTTTGTATTTTTTGTCGTTTTTGGGTAAATTAGATGCAATATTGTACTGAATGCTGAAAATTCCTTGCTGTATCATTAGTACTGTTTTTGGAATAAAGCAAATTATTATTATTAAGTTACATCCATCTGGTAGCGTAGTATTCCTTCACCGTTGATTGTTAAAGTCTAAATTATTGTTTTCGTTGTTAGGTCCAGTTGGAAATCAGAGCAACTTTTGTAGATTAACCTTTCTTCTCATTCTGAGTCAAAACCCTATCTGACTTCTTTTCACTTGTTTTAATTAATTTCGAGGCTTGTAAATGAACAGATGAGACTTTATCTTATCCTAGATAAGATATTCTTGGATTTGACATATTCCATCTTAGTAGTAATGCACTTATAGTTTAATATTACCTATGTGGACACTCTACCGTTTGCTTTTGAAGACACTCTTCCCACTGCATAATTAAATTTCCCATAATATTCTGTGTTCCGCTATTTTTGTTTTCTTTTAATGGATTTATTCAGGCTGGCATGTATTGAAAAGATGTTTTATGAAGTCGAAGTGTAACAACAGAAGGTATATTTTCAACTGAACAAACCGCTGTTTAAACACATACAGTTTTTACTCTTTAACCAATCACTGAGCGTGTGGTTTAAGCTTACATTAAACAAGATAAAGTAGAATATTCAAATATAGATAGCATTCTGATGCTGATGGAGTAATATTCCGATGGAATAGTTTGCCTTTATCACACTACCATAGAAGTTCTATTAGCGTAAATCGTCTTGAAAATACATTCGCTCAGCTTGCATTTTTATTATCACTTATAATTCGATAAGGACTGTTCTTTATTCATGTATAGACCATGTAAATTTTCATGTATTTAGGAAAATAGTTGTTCGTGTTTCCTCTGTATCTTATAAGGCTGATGCATATTACTTGTAGGAAAGAGGCCAGTTATAAGAACAAGACATAAGCGAAACATCGATTATCTTAACAGCAAGTAAATGTGATCATATAAACAAGTGCATAGAATTAATTGTTTCCTGTAAATTAAGTTACCGGCTATGTAATGATGAACGTTTGTTCTGTTTGACATCGCTGTTATATATATATATATATATATATATATATATATAGCAGTTGGGCTGAGCCCAACTTTCTGACTGCTGAGTGCCAACTAGCACGAAACCTAAGTCTAAGGCTTCCTGTGGCCGATTGCCTCCAACCATCTAATATCAAGTGAACAGTCTATTAGCCTAGAATAAATTGCTAATTTAATGATACGCGCTACTGACATTAATTGTGAGCACCGAAGCTGATGTGTAACCTCTTTCAAGCCTACCACCTCTTTGATAGGTCATTATATTTTCCAAGTTTTTGCAATACCAGCAGACGAAACACATACTCTTATCTAATCTTTCACATATTTTATTAAAGATTATATCAATCATAGATAATACTACTGTAACGACAGAAGGCAAGAGTGAGGCAACATATCGTTTATTATGGAAATCAACACATATTTATAGATTTTCGTGTACATTATTATAGATTACTGTTAGCAGACAAACACAGTCTTCTGATTGCTTGTTTCTCACTAAAAGTTAATCTTTCATCTCTTTGTGGCTGTCTCTTGAATGTCAGATCATCTATCAGCTAATTGTATCCGCCTACGTACAGTTTGCTATCGGTCTTTGTTCTTGTTTTCACATGACTAATATTTGGGACAGGGCGTCGGTGGCACAGCGGTTAGGACGCTCGCTGACCATGCATATGGTCCGGGGTTCGATCCCCGGCCGACGCACTCCTTTACCTCGCTAAGCCAGAATTAAAATCCGGTGAAGAGAAAAGGTTGGGCATGAGGCTAGCAACCTTATCCTGTAAAAATTAACACTGCTACAGAAACTTCAAGCTTCTAGCTTGAAGCCCTATGTTCCACTGGGAACGTGAAGGAATAAAACAAAATATTTGGGACATAAACATTGACGTAAATTACTGTCTACCAATCTGGCTAGCAGCCAGCTGTCACCACACTACTACTACAAAGAGTTCCAGGTTATTCCATAGGCTAACACTCAAAAAAAAAATCAAATATTAGAATTGATTCTGTCTGTTATGCAAGTAAACATATTTAACCAATCTAGATTGACCCCCCATTTCGACTTCTTGAGTGAATATCCCCCTATATCACTTAGGATTGCATCTAAATGTGACTTATTAAATTGTATCTACTTAGGGGAATCCAAAACTAACATTTAGTCTTACATAGAAAGATTTACCCACTGGGATGTCAATTCATCCCTCTGAATGAAAACTGCAGGGCTTAATTTCCCTTGCTAGTCACAACTAAACAAAGAATGTCAAAGTTTACATTTAACATAATTTTTTAAAATAGAAAATACCAGTGCACTTTATGATCGCATTATTATGAAGAATAATTAAAATTACAATTTAGAATGTCAATAATCTATAAAATTTATTCAGTTCATAATTTAATCGACAGTTCAACTTCATTTTTTCATTTATGACGCAATGAACTATTTTCTTTGTAAATTTTGCATCAGAGGGGAGTATGATGAAAAAAAATTCTCTTTTCTATAGTTGGTTTGTAAGGATTAGCTTTTTTTCCTACAAGTTGATCATGGTTTGATATCAGTTAGAGAACCACTGAAAACAAGCAGGGAGTACTGGACAGCTGTTTCATCCTAGTTTGGGGATCATCGGCAGTACGCACCCACCGCAGGGGGTCCGAACCCATAACCTTCCTGTTACAAGGCAAGCTGGCTCGTATACCATTCAGCCACTGGGATCCGATTCAATGGCCAGTGCATGAATTCTAACTTCTACCAATTCGTGATTTTTAGTGCGACCCCCCATCCGATGGTTCCCTAACTATTGTCAGCTCATGATGAAGATCTTGTAAAAAATTTAGTAGTAATGCATCCAGCTAGAATTACAATATATAGTTCTCGTGGATATGTTTAAAAAAACGTCGACCTTTAATTTTGCAGGGTAACAAATCCTCATATCTTGTCAAAGAAAGAGATAGATTCGAACCAATTTACTATCAACTTACAAAATGAATCACTGGTCAGAAAAGACTTCTATAGATACTTCAGAATGACAAATATCAGTAATTCCAACCAGATGAATTAAAAGACGAATCAATGGTTCCGATTTTGGATGTAGAAGTAAAGTGATGAGTTGATAGGACGCTGAGTACATATATCTACAAGAAACCAGTATAGAATGGCCTCCTGACTAATTTTTAAAACATGGCACCTATTGATCTTTAGACAAATGTTGTATACTGTCAATTATATTCGGTGAATCCTCAGCATTGATTGGAAAGTGAAACCATTCGTTAAACGGTTATACTGTATGATTAGTGGAGAAGATAAATAAAAACGAAGGGATAAATATGCTTCAAATCCGAGGAAGACATTTCATATGAATTCGGAATTTAAAGGCGAAACCTCCTCTGATATTCCTAAGAGACGGATTTCAAACCCTCGTAAAGAAACTGTATTCGCACCCACTGCCTAAGTGTTGTTCTCCAAGATTCCAGTGTTCTTCAATACTCTTAAGGATAAGCTTTCATATCTGAGTGTGTGTATGTGTGTGTGTAAGAATTCGCCAGAAGTACAATAGGTTAACACTTTCTGGACACTAGTAATAGAAATACAACTGATTCATAGTAATCTACAAAGCGGAAGGAAGTTCATGGAAAAAAATTGTCTTCGACTTATCTCTCTGTAGGAAATTCTGCCGTATCCATAGTGAAACTGAGATTCTATGTACAAGAAAACTTATTTAATCGTAAGATCTGCTCTGATCATACTTACAAAAGTCGACCGTCCAACTCTCCCACTCTATCCTAAAATATTATGTTTCTAGTTTTAGCAACACACCATTGCCTTTATTCTGTTTTTATGCCTTTCGCTGGACACACAGTATCGTGAAAATTGTACGCTTACATATTATGTAACTATACATGCATTCCGTTAGTCCTTTTGATTTCTCGACTCCTCTGCGACTAATATTCACCCTTTGTCATGCGTGTATTTCGTTATATCTTGTTTTGAATAGGGATCCTAATCTGTTTAGTTAACTTGAGATTTGTCAATAGGTTTAGTTAGTTAATATTCGTACTTAGTGATAACTTACAAAACCCTGTTTGTACAGTTATTAAGAATGTAATCCGAAGAAGTTATCTTTCCCTGAACTTTTTGTCTTCTCTCTAATGTCTTGGTGGACAGCTTATATTGTTATATGATAATGACAATGCTGTGGCCTAGCTATTTGAAAACAGTCAATGGAAAGGCTTTGGTACCATAAAATAGTAAATGTGTCTGCCTTTGCTGAAATTAAGATTTACTTGAAATCGAATTACACGCTTTATTAACAGAAAAACAAGTTGTATATACTAAACTGTATTATTTCTGAATACATGACATCGTATTGTGGTGAGCGTTGGCTGCAAGCCAAAACTAAAGACAGCAATTCACGTCAATGTTCACATCCCGAATCGGGATCATGAGGAAACAATAACAAAGCCCTAACCTTGAATAACTCACCAACCAATCACAGCGGGCATAACGTGTGCAAACAGGATTCGCAGATATATGGCTTAACTTTCTAAGAAACGGTCACAAAGAGATGATAGAATAACCTTCAGCAAGAAAACGACCAATTAGAAGACGTTGCTTCTCTGCTAACAATAATGTACATAAAAATCTATAAATATTTCCTGATTTTCTCGATAAACGATCTGTAACCTGGCCCTTGTCTTCTGTCGTTACAGTATAAGTCAAGTTGAGAATATAGATGTGACTAATGATTTCTAGATGAGTGAGTGATGCATCAAGAATCCAGGGGCTTTCAGAGAAATCAAAACAGCTTTAAACAGTGATGAAAACACTACCATCACGATTAAACTAGGTATCTTAGAGGACGACACATCACTAAGAACTGTGCTGCTGAGCTATTAATATCCTCAAGCATCTGAGTACGGTTTTACTTTTAGCTGAGGTATCTAAGATAAAAATGACTGGGGGGAGGGAGTTGATTTCCACACTTAGGTATGATAACCAATGTT
Organism: Trichobilharzia szidati; assembly: GCA_944472155.2. Lineage (NCBI taxonomy): Eukaryota > Metazoa > Platyhelminthes > Trematoda > Strigeidida > Schistosomatidae > Trichobilharzia > Trichobilharzia szidati. The sequence goes on from OX235272.1 coordinate 53,623,824, forward strand.
GGCAGAAGAACAGTACTAGTTATTGTATTCCAAGAAGGGATGTTCAGATTCACAAGCTTGGACTATACAGACTGAACCACGAAAACCAACTTCATTTCCAGTTGACTTAAGAGAATATTAGCTGTTGGTATGAAGCATGTCACTAAGTTATCCATATACCTATTGTTGTTGGTGAACTAGAATTTGGATATATCTGACTTAACAGCATGTCTTATACCATTAGCCTGGGAAGTATCATAAGCGATTTTTTATTAGTGTTATTTGTTCGCAATTGTATAGCAGTTTCAGAGCTTTTTAAAAGGTTGGATATACTCTTTTCTACTGTATCTTTGTTAAATAAATAACACCAAAAATTGAAAAGTACTATGACACACCTGTTTTAGGCATTTGTGGATAGTTGTCCTTTTGGTTTGATTCGCATTTCGCCGTTGACTGAGATTATATCGGACCGAAATAGTCGGTCCCGGTTGACATGTCGACTACTAGAAGAGATGCTTCGACTATGTCTGAGGATTAACGTGACGTCATTTTGTTTAATGGTGACCAGTAATGAAATGCAAGATGTTTCAGGTTAAATCACATTTCCCGGGGATTATGCAGCACATCATGTTAATCGTCAGACATATTTGAAGCGTCTGTACTACAAGCCGACAGTTATTGAGCGTTTTGATTCAAAATAATAATCAGTCAACCCAAAAAGTCAAATTATAACTGCCACCTGTTGCACAAGATGTGGCCACTCTCGTGGCCGAAATGGTCTAGTGGATAATGCTGTGGTGTCAGACTACACTGATTATAAGAAAAATGTACACTACTCATCATTTTCCAGAAGTTATTTGATGACTATCAGCACAACGAAATCCCACAAATGGTATATGAGTTGGGAATTTAAAACGGCACTACATATACTACTAACCTTTAGTAGTACAAGTAGTAGGAACAAGTGATACGCGTCATCGTGAATAATTAACTAGACAGAGACGAGTCAATATAGAACACTTCTTCGGGTCTCTACACTTTGAATTGGCACGAATTAAAGAGGGTAAAGTATGTCCTAGTGATTCTAGAGTAGACAAACTAGAGTCTCACAGGAAAGACAATAATTAAAAAGAAACCAGAGGTTTTCACTATACATATATACGCTGTTGTGATCAGTTTTGAGACATGCTACCAGGAGTCTGTAACTAGATAGACTATTACAAGACTGTAACATGGTCTGATAAGTCATTTTTAAGTATGCATTTGTATCATTTCGAGTTCATTAAATTTTTGCCTATCTGTCTGTTATCATTTCACTCTACATCATCAAATAAATTATAATTATATTTCAGCAGTTTACAAAGAATGATAAATTTTTGTTTTTGGTAATATTTCGAGCAAAATTACTTCCCAACTATTCAAATAAATTTTAGATTTTCCCGTCGATTGATAGGACCGAAGTGGTCGGTCTCAGGTTGATATGTCGGCTTCTTGTGCAGATGCTTCGACGATGTCTGGGTATGTAATTAGAATTTAATTGTTGATTGGTGACTAGCAGTGGAATCCAGGATGCGCATTTCGTCCTATTTGGGACTCGTTAGCTAGTGGATGTACCTGCATTCCCCAATTCAACTGAATAATTAATATGACCCGTTGCACAAGAGACAGTGGCTCTCGTGGCCCAAGTGGTCTAGTGGATAGCGCTTTGGCGTTTGAAACTAAGGGCACTGGGTTCGAGCCTCGGAGGGAACATCATCACTCACTGGGGGATGCGTGCACATCCAGATGACGAGTCCTAAATAGTATGAAATGAGTGTTGTCCTTGATTCCACTGCTAGTCACCATCCACCAATTAAATACTTCCCAACTGTTGGAATCGTTTTTTAATTCCACCATCTTTATTGATCTAATGTGTATTGTAGCAGCTAGTTTATATTACGTTAATATGGACAGTGGCTGGGCGTGGTGGCGTACGCCTGTAATCTAGCTACTTGGAGTCCAGGGTGCGGAATTTCGCGGGACCGTGAGTTCTGGCATATGGGTGCTCATGTTAGTGAGTCGGTGGCATAGCGGTTAGGACGCTCGTCGACTATGCACATGGTCCGGGGCTCGATCCCCGGCCACCGACGCATTCCTTTACCTCGCTAAGTCAGAAATGATGCTGGTGAAGAGGAAAGGTTGGGCATGAGGCTAGCAACCCCATCCTGTAAAATAAACACTGCTACAGGAACTTCAAGCCACTAGCTTGAAGCCCTATGTTCCACTGGGGAACGTGAAGGAAAAAAAATATAGACAGTAGATTCTCAGTAATTGATCAGAACTATCTGCAAGTATCACATATCGTATCAATATTGAATCAATGGTGGTAACTAGTCAGCTAAAATCCCATTCGTGTTAGGAACCCCTTGATTCTGAATATTACAATTCTTTTGTGTGCAGTGTATATCTTACCATTTCTGTCCCAATAGTTTCTACTTTGGATTGTTCTTATATGAATAAATTCTTGTCCGAAGTTAAAAAGTGGTCTCACTTAAATGATCTTAAATCTATCTAAATATCATATTGTTGATTTTAGTTTCAGATGTGAACAAGACTTGCATGGACTGACTCAGTTGCATGATTCCTGTAATACTGACGGCACTGTGATAGGGAGTTAATCGAATATCTCTCATCTCAGTATCAGTCTCTTTTCGAATCTCTGTTGGTCGTCACACATCCCCTTGATTTCCGAGAAAATGTTTCGTTTGACTTATTCCATATCAAAGTTGAGACTTCCTACTGTTGGCATAACTCAACCTCTTTTCTTTCAATTTATTCACTCATGTATTTTGCCCATTCTCCTCCATTGTTCGCCCTTATTCTTCCCTGGGCTTCTCAAAAAAGACTTTGTCATATTACATGGAACACTGAAGACTGTAAGTAGGGTTACTGGTGTGCCTTTGACTCAGCTAACTGACATCATTGTCAATAGGCACTTCAATTCTCGCAAACGTATTTAGCTAAAGTTATCTTGTCTAATACTGAACATCCTCTTTATTCTCATCTTTCCCCGTGTACCTCTTCGAGGGTAAAACCAGAAGAATTTACGCCCCTACAGCTAATAAATATTAAAATTCTACTGTAACGACAGAAGACAAGAGTCAGGCAACAGATCATTTATTAAGGAAATCAACGCATATTTATATATGTTTTCATGTACATTACTATGGATATGTAAACAAACAAACACAGTCTTCCGATTGGTTGTTTCTCACGACAAATCTTGGGAACGTAAATATTGACGTAAATTACTGTCTACCAATTTGGCTAGTAGACAGCTGTCACCACACTACCACACCACCATATTTAGCATGGGTGGTTTTGTGTGAAGAGAGAGTCAGATGTCAGAAAAGAACTTATAAACTTTTTAAATCAGTAATCTGAACTGCAAAGTATGAGCAAAGATTATTGTTATTATTACATGTATTATCTATGATAATATCTACTTATATTTCATTATGTCTCCACCAACATTCTGTTTATAATGGTTTCATTATTAATATTGTTATTAATATTTTAAATTTTATATATGTGCATATTTATAAAAGGAGCTAAATTGTTGCCATATGTCTAAAAACGCTGAAAATTCCATTTTGTATAGTATTTATTATTGTTTGGAATAAAGTGATTATTATTATATGGTCATAGAATATATGAACTCTTTTATAAATCAGTACGCTGAGGTTACTAGTATTTGATAAAGTCAATTGTTTTTCCTTCACGTTCCCCAGTGGAACATAGGGCTTCAAGCTAGAGCCAGCTTGAAGTTTCTGTAGCAGTGTTTATTTTACAGGATGGGGTTTCTTGCCTCATGCCCAACCTTTCCTCTTCACCAGCATTATTTCTGGCTTAGCGAGGTAAAGGAATGCGTCGGTGGCCGAGGATCAAATCCCGGACCATGTGCATGGTCGGTGAGTGTCCTAACCGCTATGCTACCGACTCATCGATAAAGTCAATGACAACGCATTATCGAATTAAAATCTTCAGATCAGATGTGAAACCGATCTACAGTGGTATATATGCTGATTATGTGTGAAGTTACAGCTGCAAGATCTATGAGTATGACATTAGATGAATGAGTCAAGAGCTTTCAGCTCGAAATCATCACATAAGCTTTGAATAGGCAATCTATATCACTGATTCAAGAATGACACAGTAAGTCTGGGGTAAGTGTATCTGTCAATAATTCATGAACTGTATTATGCTGTATGTTTCTTAGTTAGAAAAGAATTAAGTTATTTCGTAATAAAATGATTTTAAAGAACTTTTATGCACTTTTTATTAAATATTATTATTTTGCTTTTCAACTTAGATGAACTTTGCTAAATAATAAAATATTACGCAGAATTCTATTAATGAATTAGACTGATGTACTTTGTGAATTTAATTGTGTATAAATACTCCGTGTATCTAAGCAGTTGATCATGAGTACATACAGTTGAGCAGATTAGTTGGAAGACACAATATATATATATTCGCTGTACAGGATAAAAACCAACATGCGAAAATTATTCAATCTCATATTTTTATGTTTTCTTCAAAGTGTATTCAGTAGTTCGTATGGTGGATACAGCGGTTATAGTGGTTACACTGGTGGTGGTTATGTGAATGGAAATGGAGGCAGCTATACTCCTCATGGTGGAATGAAATATTATTCAACTGCTGTAGATATCTATGGTAACAGTTATAATGGTAATGATTACAGCAAGGCATACGATAAGTATTACACTACAAGCAATGATAAATCTGTTTATACTACTACATATTATAACAATTATCCAAGCAAAACATATAATAAATACAATTACAAAGATTACAACAAATATGATACCTACAGTACTTCGAAAGATTACGCCTACAATGACTATAGCCAGTATGGATATGGTAAATATTATGATAAATATAGCACTGGGAAGATTTACAATAAATATACCTACAGTAGTGACAACTATGACAAGTATGACACGTCGAAGAGCTACGATAAAGATTACAATCAGTATTATTACACCAAGAAATATGACACGTATGACTACTCAAAGGATTATGAAAAAGACTACAGCAAGTACGGTTATACTAAGAATTATGACAAATATGATTACTCGAAAGAATATGAAAAAGATTACAATAAATATGACTATACTAAGAAATATGATACTTATGACTACTATACAAAGAGTTATGATAAGTATTACGACAAGTATGACTACTCGAAAGGATATGAAAAGGATTACAACAAGTACGACTACACCAAGAAATATGACAAATACGACTACTCGAATAGCTACGACAAATATGACTACTCAAAGAGTTACGACAAAGATTACGACAAATATGACTACACCAAGAAATACGACAAATATGACTACTCCAAGGGTTATGACAAGGATTATGATAAGTACGACTACTCGAAGAGCTACGACAAATATGACTACTCAAAGAGTTATGAAAAAGATTACGACAAATATGACTACACCAAGAAATACGACAAAGATTACGACAAATATGACTACACCAAGAAATACGACAAAGATTACGACAAATATGACTACACCAAGAAATACGACAAATATGACTACTCAAAGGGTTACGACAAAGATTACGACAAATATGACTACACCAAGAAATACGACAAATATGACTACTCAAAGGGTTACGACAAAGATTACGACAAATATGACTACACCAAGAAATACGACAAATATGACTACTCAAAGGGTTACGACAAAGATTACGACAAATACGACTACACCAAGAAATACGAAAAAGATTACGATAAATACGACTACGCCAAGAAATACGAAAAAGATTACGACAAATATGACTACACCAAGAAATACGAAAAAGATTACGATAAATACGACTACGCCAAGAAATACGAAAAAGATTACGACAAATACGACTACGCCAAGAAATACGAAAAAGATTACGATAAATACGACTACGCCAAGAAATACGAAAAAGATTACGACAAATACGACTACGCCAAGAAATACGACAAATATGACTACTCAAAGAGTTACGACAAAGATTATGACAAATATGACAACGCCAAGAAATATGATAAATATGATTATAAAAAAGGCTATGAAAAGTATGATTACGATTCTGACAAGTATGATAAATACAGTGACAGCAAGGACTACGAAAAATATGATAAGTACAGTTACGAAAAGGATAAACATGATCATGGTGAACACGATCATCACGACCATAAGGATCATGGTCATGAACATGGTCACCATAGTCATTAACATGATGGAGACGAAGAGGACAAAGAAGAGGCATATGATCAATGTCAAAGGAACACCACTAATTAATGATATATTTTGTTTAATAACTTAAAATATAACCTTTGATAAATAAAGATTTCTAATTCTACTTTTAGCGCGTATCATAAACATATTAAAAAGATAAGAGAGAAATGCTGTTGTATGAAGTTGTAGTAGTACTACTGATAACAGCTGGCCAAGTAGTATTTGGTTTAGTTTATTATTCATTCAGTAAATTCTCCAAAAGTTACTATTACTGTTAGATATAGTTTTTGAATCTTTTTTTCGTGGGAGGGGAGGGGGAGGTAGTGAATAATTTATACTGAACATTAGATTCTCAGAAATGTACAATACTGACAGAAGGCGGTCGAAAGGGAAACCTAATACAGAATAGTATGGTGATTAGATTTGTAGATAATCGTATATATAGATATACATGAAGTTATTAATTTATATGAATGAAACTTCTAAGTCACTTAGATAATTCGATAGTCTAATTATAACAGTGATTCTCTTTCAACAGTATTCGATTTCGATAGGGACTTTGGTACTTAACAGTAGCATATCTTTGACTTATACATGACAGAGGAATATAAATCAATTCGTTGAAATTGAAAATTAGCAAGAGAAACAACATTAAGGGTAATCTGAATTGTTTAATAATAATAATAATTTGCTTTATTCCAAAACAGTACTTGTCATACAGAATGGAATTCTCAGCATTTTTACTACAGTACTGCATCCAGTTAGTACATTATCAATAAATAGAATTCTACATAGATTAAGGAAATCTCAGTTCACTATGACGACAACACATTGGCATGTCGGTAGCAAAGGTAAAGCTGAAACAGTGTTTGAAGGTGTTAGAAAAGTAGGAGCAGTCATATTTACTGGCGTAAGCGAGAGAAAGAAACAAAGCAGCACATCACGGAAAAAAAAGAGAGAGAGAGAATAGGAAAAGAAAGAAAGAAAATGTTGTACCTATAAATGATATGAGTTGGAAAGACGAGGTCCAGTTGCTCTACTGACTATTTAATGAATTATAGATGTCACGCCTAATGCTTTCTTTATCGCACAGAACACGAGCTAAGTAGGGTATGGTTGATTTTTTGTACTTGCTGGTGCAAGCATATAGTTTTCTATACAGGCTTCTGGTTTTGCCTGATGAGATACAAGGGGAGAGATGTGAATGAAGAGGGTGGTGTGAGTTAGATAAAATGGATTTGGCCCATTTTTCACATGAGTCCATGTGCCTGTCAACCAGAATATTAACAAGCTGGTTAAGTGGCACATTGCTTACCCTGCTGACAACCTTTAACATCCTGCGTAATATGTTATAGTCTTTCTTCAGTAGCCCGGGAAAAAACTAAGGGGGAACAATAGAGAATAATAGGCAAAATGCGAGATTTAACGAATAGTAGGGGATAATTCTAATGCTACCTGAAGATATGTTTTCGATAGAGCTCGTGAAATGCATTCGAATATGAAGAACAATTTATTAGACAAGGCTGTGACATACAGCTCAGATAATAAATCTTATTAGTTTAAAATACTTGACACTAGGAGAAGTTATCAACAGACTGTTAGTCGACAAGAAATATAATTTTTGAAGTATAGGAGAGTTGATAGGAACTACAGAATTCAAGATGAGTTCATTGTTAGGGGTTATTAAATATTCAATAATTTATAAAATAATGACGACAAAAAGAAGAATATGAAGAAAAATAAAAGACAAATTCAGCGAAGAAAATTTTCTTTATCGACGAAATCATCTTCAGAGGCTGTACAGTCGTATTTATACTTACAAAAATATATAGTGGTCTATTATTGAGTAATAGGGGTTGACATAATTGATATAATTACTCAGAAGTGGCTTTGACAGTTATAAATTACGTGGTACTCAACGGCACAAAGATAGAAATTTGATAAGGATAAAATTGCTATTGAGTGTCAATTTAACAAGTGTGAAGAGGGTGTGAAATGTACAGAAGGAGCATATGAGAGTGATAATAGTGAATTAATCATTAAAGCAAAAGCAAACTAAAAGTAAAATTAAAAAAGGAAAGAAAAGAAAATAAATTTTCTTTTAACAGGGAACGACTAGTGAAGAGGTTAAGGCCAAGGTAGAATAAGAGACTGGACAAACTTTTTCTGTATGATAGAGAAGATTTGAAGTATGCGCTGAAGACGTCGCCTAGTAGGGCGACGAAAGCTCCGCAAATTAACTATCCAGCGCAGAGAACACAACCACATCAAAAACTTTTTCTGTATACAGAGTTCAGGGTTGTATTGATGAATTGCCAGAGCCTCCACCATACACAAAAGCCGAAACCTGACGCCCTTTGTACCATTTGGCTTCACTTTGTAGATGATCTTGAAAGACGATTCTGGTGGAGCTACGTGGCCTGAGTTCACTAAATGCTCGAGAATTGAGCTAGTACCACGTAATTTACAACTGTCAAAGTCACTTCTGAGTAATTATATCGATTATGTCACCTCCCCTATTACTCAATAATAGACCACTATATATTTTTGTAAGTATAAATACGACTGTACAGCCTCTGAAGATGATTTCGTGGATAAAGAAAATTTTCTTCGCTGAATTTGTCTTTTATTTTTCTTCAAGACTCAATGAGTATTTTCAGTGATTTGAAGCAGAGAAAGAAGAATATGTTAAAGAATTACACGAGGATTTTGCGTCAGAGGCACAGCGGTAGAATGCTCGCCAACCACACATGTAGTCTGGGGTTCGATCTCCGGCCGACACACTCTCATACCTCGCTAAGCCAGCAACAAGACTGGTAAAGAAGGAAGGTTGGTCATGAGGCTAGCAACCCCACGCCGTAGGAAGTAAACACCACTGCTACCGAAACTTCAAGCCTCTAGCTTGAAGCCCTATATTCTACTACGGACATAAAGGAATAAAAGAAAACAAAAAACAACATGAGGATTTTAAGAGACAAATAAGTCAATTGAATTAGCCGGAATAGCAATCACAATAAAGTAACAGAACCAAATAATAATTACAAGGAATAGGGGAAAGTGATTTGCAAGAGTTTGTAAATATTATGTAGACGGCAAGAGTAAACAATAGACACCAAAGTCAAGTGACCTTGATTCGACCAGTCGGACAGCTCAGCATTACAAATAGATGCTAGTCATAATCCTCGTTGAAAGTGTCTCCTAGATGTGGTTTTCGACTTTTCTGTGGAAAATGGGTTGATACGGAGGATTAAAACAAGCACGTGTGGGGGGGCGATAATGACTCTGAAAAAGTATTGCTGGGCTATTGATGGTTACACATTCAAATGCGACCATTTTATATAAGGAAGTCTGTATAAGTTGGTAAGTCGTACATAATTGGTGATTTTTTAGACACTTTCTTCTCGAAATCAAAGCTCTCCCCTTAGTAACATATTGCATATATGCAACCAGTATCTGCTACAGCTGGAGAAATAGAGAATACATTGGTTTGATATGTCTACAACCACTTCTATGAGAAACTGTGGCGAGTTTTCGCAGCATTTTAGAGATATATGCCCTGTGTATGATTTCATACATTTGGTTCCCTTGATTAATTTCGATAGAGAAAGAAAGACCAGATTTGCAGTATAAAATGATATCATTCTATTTCATAGGTTCTCATCAACTGCAGACTACCTGGAATTACAATGGTTATAAATAATAACAATAAAAACTGTAATACTTATATTTCAGATGTGTTCATCTTATAACGTTTTCACTATTACCTTTCAAACATTGAAGTATGAAATATTATTATTTATAACCATTGTAATTTCAGGTAGTTTGCAGCTGATGAGAACCTGTGAAGTAGAATGATATCATTTTATACCCTGTATGATTCATTTTTATTACATATTTATCATAGGTACACATTTTCTTTTTATAAATTAAGTACCACTTTTCACCTGGGAGAATCTAATTGGCTGTATCAAGGTTATCTGAAGTTGCTGTCTACTCTGTACTGTTGCCATGTAGACGGTTACGGCATAGAAATTGACTGTACAAATTTCGTTTGAACACACAGATGTGGCTTTTTTAAATGAATTGTGATTGCCTCTGTTATATGTAGAAGTCTTACTTGTAGAGCATGCGAAAGGTTGGATGAAATACGATAAATAACTTTAAGAGTTTTTTTCCAATATCAATCTGATGTCCTGTGCAGATGAGAAGAGCTAGTATTGAGCTGTGTATAGCTTTATTCGATCCTTCGACTAACCAAGATGGGTAGTGTTCAGAAATTCGATGATGAATTTGCTTAATCGTACGCTTAAAGTAACTAACCCCACAGAAACAGTTACACTAGTAGATATGCATCCCTCTTGTACCTCAAAAATTAAATTTCTCGCTGACAAACAGTCTGTTGCTAACTTCCACTAATTATTATGATTTTTTGATAATAGCTTGATTCCACATCGTATTTTTGGTACAAGTATGGAATTTTCAGCGTGTGATATCGGTAGCCCATATTTCGCAGGCCGACCATTAATATCAGGTGTGCGTCGGAAGGGGATTGAACCCCGGATCATGTGGATGGTGGGCGAAAGTCCTAATCGCTGTGCCACCGACGTACTCTCTTGGCGACCTGCTTGAGTCACTGGGCTACTTGAATTTCCAATCAATACAATGCATTTTATTTTCTTTAATTCTTGTTGGCATAATCATTCAATTATGTCCGTAAGTTGCCAAATGCACTCATGCACATTTTTAAATTGATTTGCACCCTACCGTCACTCACCATAAAAGATTATTTAATTCTTCAGATCGAACAGCATTCATTGCATCACATGATGTACTGGAGATGGCTGTTTTACTAGAAAAACTTCTGGATGAAGAGAAAATATTATGCAATAAACTACGCTGAAAATTGTGCATATTGTGTAAACTTATTGTGCAGAATAAAGCTATTATTATTATTGTTCCCTTGGGTTCCTAGTGGAACATAGGGCTTCAACTGCACGCCTCCACTTGTTTCTGTTTTCTGCTGTGCTTTTCACTTGCATCCATGTTAGTCCATACTGTTTCAGCTCCTCTTCACACGATCTCCTCCATGTCACCCTTGCACCGACGAACCACTCGCCGCTTCCCTTTCGGGTTCCACTCGAGCGTTGGCCTGACGCGCGATGTCACCCAGCGAGTGGCCTCCTCAGCCAGTGAGTGTCCAATCCATCTCCACTTTCTCCTGCATATTTGTTGGGCGATTGGTTCTTGTTTTGTTTGTTCCCATAGTTTCTTGTTGGTGATTCTTTCCGGCCATCTGATCTTCAGTATAGAACGAAGACAGCTGTTGATAAAGGTCTGCAACAGGCTGTTGGAAATATTCTTTGTGACACACTGGCCAAGTTTCTGATCCATCCGTATAGAAGAACTGACTGACTTGACGTTTGTATTGAAAATCCGAATTTTGTTGTTGATGCAGGCTGAGTGACGAAGATTTCCAGATTGGTTTCACGTTGATGAATGTGTTTCTCGCCTTCCCGATTCTCGCTCGATTTGACATCCTCGTCCGTTCCACCTGCCTGTAGTTGAGACAATGCTCCCTAGATAAGTGAATGAAGTAACCTCTTTCAAATCCTTCCCGTTGATGGTGATTGGTGCTGGATGTTGCTGCTGTTGTTGTTGTTGGTTGGTTATTTTCATAACCTCCGTCTTGTCTATGTTCACCTGGAGTCCTGTCTTCTCTTGCTGCTTCTTCGACCAGTTTGTCGGTTTTCGCTTGTAAGTCTTCGATTTTGTGTGACATCAAACATAAATCATCCAAGCGCGAAATCCAGGTCTTCTAGGTTCTTCACGTCGGTCCAGGATATCCCTGTCTTCTCGTTTCCCACTGTCTGAAGCATAATCCAGCCCACCACAATTAGGAATATCATTGGTGATAATAAGCACCCTTGTCTGACTCCTGTGTTTACTCCAAACGCCTCACTGAGTTTTCCGTTGTGGATCAATTGACATGTGCCGTTGTCGTACAACTGTTGAATAAAGCTACTGTTATCATTATTATTATTATTATTACTGCTGATTTTTCATCAGTTATTTCTACTCTGTCATGTACTTTTAAAACTGATAATTCTTTATTGACTAATACATCACCAGATGCTTGATATAATTTTCTTTCTTCACTCAATTTTTTTCTAAATGTGTAAGTAAATGAGAATTTTCAGATTATCTGACGCTAAGTGATTTTCATGAATAATCCCCATCCAAACATAAATGAAAACATAAGACATAGTTCAGCGAAGAGTCTCTTTTCGGCGGTCAGTTCATTCACTTAACGGTACAATCGCAATTATATGTCTTCATTTTTGCATATATATATATATATATATATCGCCAATGATCTATCTCAACTTCATCGACTTTGAAAAGGCCTATGACAGCGTCGATCGAGAGGTGACTTGGAAACTACTTCGCTACTACCAAGGGGTGTCACCGACAATTATACATCTCATCCAACAGCTGTACGACAATGCTGCATGCCAAGTAATCCACAGCAAGAAACTTACGGAGTCCTTCGAAGTGAAGACAGGAGTGAGACAAGGCTGCCTACTATCGCCAATGATTTTCCTGATTGCAGTAGATTGGATAATGCGACAAACAGCGGGCAATGAGGAAACAGCCATAAAATGGACTCACACAAAAAACTTAGAGGATCTGGACTTCGCCGATGATATATATCTGATTTCCCACAAACTGGAAGATATGCAAGAGAAAAGCAACAAGTTGGCAGAAGAAGCATCAAAGATAGGACTTCAGGTGAACACAGAGGAAACAGAGGTAATGAAGATTCCTGGACAAGAACAAAAACAACAGACAATGATCAGCATAAATGGGAGGAACCTGAAAGAAACAACCTCTTTTACCTACCTGGGAAGCATCGTTTCAACCACAGGCAGACGGAACTGATGAGGATATCAAAGGGAGGATCGGGAAAGCAGGGCAAGCTTTCATTACCCTCAAGTCTGTGTGGAGGTAAACAGCATTCAGCATGAAAATGAAAATAAGATCCGGATTTTCAACTCCAATGTGAAGTCAGTGCTACTATACGGATCAGAGACTTGCACTGCGCGTCATAAAGAGCATCTCAAACAAACTACAGACCTTCATTAACAGTTGTCTTCGCTCAATACCACTCAAGATCAGATGGCCGACCAGAAATGATCAGCAACAGAGATCTCTGGGAGCTAACCAACCAGGAAGAAATGGAGATGGATTGGCCATACTCTGAGGAAACCATCAAGTGGACATCACTAGACAAGCCATTG